>JBAMDN010000468.1:0-29271 GCA_037074945.1 Tetracladium marchalianum
TATCGACGGATCAGAATGATGGTCTGGGGATATATGACTATGGTGGGGGATCGCGATCTGCTCACGATGTAGCCTTTGTTCACTCCGGACGGCGAGGCTACCACAATCGCTCGACCAGCGGAACTTCCCAATTCTCAACTGCGACGTCGGGCAGTGGCCATCGCACTGGCTCCCTCGTGCATCCTTTCCAGCAGACGCCGCGGCCATATACTCCTCCGCTGGGAGCCGCCGCATCCTACCAAGGTTCGTTGCGGGAGAGCGATCATTCACTACGCAGTCCGGCTCTGGCGGAAAGTGAAGAGCAGGAAATTATACAACTTCACCAGCATCAGCAGCAGCAGCAGCAGCAACATCCTCACCTTTACCAGCCCTCCGGTAGCCTCGCACATCATTCCAATGTAAACACCAGCAACCGCTCCTCTTCCCTCACCGGTACGACGACACCCAACAACCACAATTCTCCCCCGCTACGAATACAAACCAAACATACTACTTCCTCCTCTCGCCTTGCGCCGGCGACATCGTCATACCAGTCTCTCGAGTACCCTCATCCTCTCCCCCACCTCACATCTCCCGCCGACACAATGTCACCTGTATCTGGCGTTCGCAGCTCTTTCGACCGCGGACATTTTCGTCTGCGCAGCCGTAGCGACGGCGTTACTCCGACAGTGGAGGAGCTGCGACGGGATTTTCTTGCCAAGAGAAGGTCAAGGAGGAGGAGAATGCCCGCAAGGAAGTCAACAAGATGGAGAAGAAGGCACGCAAGGAGGCAGAGCAACACATCGTCGTTGGAGGAGCAGGACACCGTCGCTCATCTGCCAGTGAGGCTGCTCGCTCCAAGCGCTCCAAGTCCGATCTGCGCTAGATCTCCTGATGAGAAGGGTGTCTTTGGTCACGACTACAACACCACCGCCAGTGAGGAACCACCTCAGATGGGTGATAATAGCTTCGAGGAGCCAAAGCGCAGCCGTACAACCTCGTCGGCCCACAACTTCAAGAAGAAGAGCAACAGCGGATTCCATGTCATCTTGATGTGGATTCGCACTCGTCTCCTCCGCGCATGAAGAAGAGAACCTCGTCTTACTAGGTGATTTTTGTGTTCTGTGGGATGCGGTCGCAGCTTTAAATGGACGTGATACGACCGTGATACAAGGCGATATGTTTTTGTTGTTTTGCTGCCTCCTGTTGTCTACTACAAATAGCCAGTCTTTCTTGATGGAGACAATTTTTTCTTGCCCAAATAGATCGTCTCTTTTTACAACACCTTATCATATGGGCCGTCTACGACTAATTAAATGGCTGATGTGGATTAAGTAGGTAGTCTATGTTTGCTCTTCTCTTGGAGACTTGTAGAGAAGGATTCTGGTTCCTCTCTAATATAATACTGCATTGATTGTTCGGTTATCATTCTCAATCTTGGGGATGAAATGGAATGATTTGACAATACTTTAAGAAATGATGAAGCCATCTGCTTGTGTAACTGAAAATATTTGACAGCAAACAGAGACGAGAAACCTCTTCTCCTAGGAGATAAGGAAGATACATACAACCAGGGCATTCATATCAGGACCATCAAGCCATGATTAATCTAGCTGTATTACCTTCCTTGCATACAATTACAACGAAAAAACCTACCGGCAATTCACTCGACAAGCAGGTGTCTAATGAACTGGAGCAAGAACCCTTGTAAAATCTTGGGCCAATATTAGTATAGAAGCTGCAGAAGTGTTCTGTGATCATGAGTAGATAGAGATTAGAGTCGCAGGCGGATGAGATGGCTTGATATACACTTCCGTGGTTATAAACAAAAGGAGTTCGGCATTGTAATTGACACTTTATGGACGGGGGTTGTCGGCGAGCTGAAAAGGGTGAAAGGGAGGCCGATCATTCTACTTCTTTTCGATGATCGTCGAATTTCTTACTTTAGTTTGAGAGATGTGAATGTGAAGAATGATTTGTGATTCATTCTTTCATGCTTCGCTTTGGCATTTTAATTGTGTAACTGCTCTCAAAGAAATCGTTTAGGAAATGGGATGAATGTCTGCCGTTGTGAAAACCTTGTGATGCTGCTGGTGGTATTACAGACTATCTTGGAACCTCCCAAAAATATATGTCTATCTCAGGGTATCATTCCACTTTATACAGCAGTTATGAACAGAATTCTTGGACTGGTAGATTGGATGTTTGTAAAGTTGAGATGTGCGCTGGCTTCATCATTCTTGTAGTGAGCAGTTCTCATGCTTCTCTTCCAACCGTGGAAATGTCAATCAACGCCGCTGGCATGTAACCTTGAGACCATAACCCGGTATACACGGTACATCTTTCATTTGCATTGCTCATGGTGAACCAGATTGGGGAATGGAGATGAATGATGAAGATGAAGTAAAGATAAAACAGATGCGTTAAAGTGACAAAGAAGAACGCCACGAGATATGAACATTCAATCTTTCCTTCCTTCTCGGCTTATCTATTCCTTCTTTCCTTCCTTAAATCTTCATCCAGCGACATCCGCAAGTATAAAACAACCACAGCCTTCCCTGTGCATAAACTGTTATCAACTTCCCGTGGTCTCGTGGATAGTCGCGCGAGAATGACCAGTATCCCTCCCTGCCTTATTTTGCTTGGTACATGGCTCTTACATTAATGAAGATTATTATTCTATTTGTTGTTGTTATTTTTTGGTGCTGGTGTTGTGTAGATAGTGTTTTGTGAGTATATTGGGTTGGTGATGTCGGAAGTATGGAAAGTTTAAGGAGTGGAGATGAGGGAAAGAGACGAGGGAAAGGAGAAGAGGGAAAATTGGAGGTTCTGGCTTTGGTTCTGTGTCTTGTTATGACTGTACTGTTTTTAATCCTTAGTGTGGTAGTTGTCGTTGGACCTTTCGATACTTTCGAACCTTGGGTAACTTTACTTTGAGGAAATGTTTCATGGAATGCGGATGAATCTTACCTCTAGCTCGAAGGAAATTTGATCTAGATATTGCAAATAACTTCGAGATATTCTGGAAGGCATCGTACGAGCATATATAGAAGAATATAAGGAAATAAACAAAAACAATTACTGTATCTTACCTTAATAAACATGACTTGTCCGAGCTTGTCTTATGGGTCTGCCTCGAATTCCTCTTCTTTTAGTCTTTTCGTTCGAGACTCGATATTCTTGTCTGCAACTAACCAGTAATCTTCTTTGGATCTCTACTTACACGTTTCAAAGATATGGAGAGATCAAGATCAGAGAAGAGTAGTCATCCGAGAAGTGTTTAACTTTTGAGCTTTCAGTTTTCTGATGTGATTGTTCTCTTCTTTTGGCTGTTGGAATTATTGAGAGTCGTGCAGAGAAACCCACCTATTTGAGTGTCTGTTAGCATTATCAAAATTTTTGAACGATTGAATTACAGCAGGACTAAACAATGTGCAAATCGCTCAGGCCACAGGTGATATATCTAAGGTACTTCAAAGTTTCGGAGATGAATGAGTCTCTGGTTTGTTGTGCCTTCGGACTAGGGAGAAGTCGGATAACTGTTTTGAGATAGATTTTTGTTATCATTTAATTTGCTGTCGTGGGAGGTCAGATGTTGTTGACTGTTTGTGTGTTTACTTTTGATCGTTGTCGAAAAGTGTCTCGAGTGTGGTTGTAGAAATACGTTCTCAACGACCGACCAACGATGCCATTTCCGCTCAGCATGATGATTCAATATCTCACCCCACGCTGTAAGTTGATCTCACAAGTTCAAATACAAATCCGTTTGTTCTTACCTTCCTCTCGAGGTACTCATATTTGCTGTTTGGATCTTCTACATTTCACTTCTGAATCCAGCTCTATATTGTTTGTAATTTGAACTTTAGGGGATTACATCTTTGAACTAACAAGGTGAGCGTCACGGAGAATGTAATTTGAACGAAGGGGAAGCGGCTGGTCAGAGCTCGAAATCATCCCGATGATGTTGCAACATCCAAACACGTTAAAATCAGCAGAAAATACCACATCCGTCTAGGTAGTCGTCATGTATGAGGAGCTGAAACAGGGAAGGCAAGTTATGGAACAGCAGTTTATCGTCGATGTTTAAAGTGTCACTTTTCATTTCCGTCAAAAACTTGTGAATATCAAATTTCATGGGGTTGTCTCAAATTAGGATGGTCACTTGAGCTTGATCTTCCCTCCACACAAGAATTTAGAGCTCCCCTATTAAATCCACAGACAACATTCTGAGATTTCTTAATTTTGCTTTAATCTCTGACCACTATATTATTTTAACACCAAATAAAACAATTACCCTATTGGTCATCAATACTCAGTCAACGGGTTGTCAGGCATATTGTAGAATGTTTGAGGGCTCATAGTCCATTATACTGCAACTTTAATTTATATCTTGTCAAAAAACTGAAAAGATGAATAAGAAATCAAAAGGCGATGATGTTTCTGGAATCTTGTTTGTATTATTTGTTCGAATAATGCTGGAGAAGTGAAAGTGTAGCCGACAGTGGGGAGTAATTTCTCACATCTACAATGTAATTTTCAATTGATAAGTACATCCTAGTCCAAATTTTATATGGAAATATTCTGTTCTTATATTTTTACAGTCAATGGGAGAAGTGGCGGTCAACTTAAGTGTGTCGCTTGGTATAATATAATAATTGAAACTTGTGAATTTAGCTCCACAATCACAGGAACGTGACAGAACCTAACTTCTCAGTTTAGCTGAAATTCTCAGTTCCATTCTTCTAGCACAGATTAAATTAAAGCTTTGGCGGTTGAGATTTTGAAAAGCGTTTTCATCATGTATGGGAAGGCTTCATTTTGGGGATGAGAGAATATTCGAAGGGAGCGAAAACCTCAGTTGGTGGAGATTGTCTGGATGAGGAATGCACAGCTTCATCTAACGGTTAAACATTGTAGCCGGATGCTTCAAACTATTCGATGAGAATCATTGAAGTCTCGCTGGAATTCCAGTCGAAATGTGCCATTGATCCAAGTCAACGGGATGTTTCCCCCCACAGAGTTTGAGCTGAAGAGTGAAGCCGATTCTTACCAGGATTAGGAGCTAGCGACATTCTCTTCGTGCTGGGAGAACACCTAAGCCCAGAGAAGGCAATGTGAAAATATCCACATGAGTTTCAAGATAGAGCTAGCACGTGGCCTGTATTTCTAAATATTTAGTCGTTTTCAATTACCTCCACGTAATAAGAACTTCGCCACCAAAGCCCATTCCACTCTCAATCGTGTCCTCAAAAAGAATAGAAGCACATCCACAAAACCAAGCCTAGACCAATTGCGCTTGCAGGATTCCTGGCCGACGAGGACCGTACACGGTGGGGAAGGATGCTCGTATGCAGAGGCTTAGTAAGTCTGATCTCGTTTGATTACTGACGGAGCCTCTGCATACGAGCATCGGTTACTTTCGGACTTGCCTATTTCAACGTCTCTTTCCCGCCCGTGTACAGTCATCATCACAAGGAATCCTGCAAGCGCAGATATTTAAGAGGTCTAGGCTTGGTTTTGTGGATGTGCTTCTATTCTTTTTGAGGACACGATTGAGAGTGGAATGGGCTTTGGTAGGCGAAGTTGTATTTTGCGTGGAGGTAATTGAAAACGACTTAAATCCTCAATCCAGGCCACATGTACTCTATCTTGTTCTCCGTGCTGGGATATTTTCACATTGCCTTCTCTGGGCTTAGGTGTTCTCCCAGCACGAGAAGAGAATGTCGCTAGCTCCTAATCCTGGTAAGAATCGGCTTCACTCTTCAGCTCGACCTCTGTGGGGGGAAACATCCCGTTGACTTGGATCAATGGCAGCAATTTCGACTGGAATTCCAGCGAGAACTTCAATATTCTCATCGAAAATAGTTTGAAGAGTTTATATTATCCGCTTCGATGTTTAACCGTTGCAAATAAAGAGAAGAGCTGTCGTCCTCATCCAGACAATCTCCACCAACTGAGGTTTTCGCTCCTTCCGAAGTGTCTTTCTACCATCCCCAACTTCAAGACATCCGAAGACCTTGCCATACATGATGAAACGCTTTTCAAAATCTCAAACCACCAAAGCTTTAATTTAATCTGTGCTAGAAGAATGGAAATGAGATCTCAGCTAAAGCTTTAAAGTTGTTCTGTCACGTTTGTGATTGTGGAGCTAAATTCATCAAGTTTCGATTATTATACTATACCAGACCAGCGACACGGCGCCCCTTCGAGAATTAACCGCCCACTTCTCCCATTAATATAAGATCTAAGAACAGAGAATATTTCCATATAAAATTTGGACTAGGGATCTACTTATCAATTGAAAATTACGTGTGGAGTGTGAGAAATTCTCCCACTGTCGGCTACACTTCACTTCTCCAGCATTACTCGAACAAATAATACAAACAAGATTCCAGAACATATTCTTCGTCATCACCTTTGGCATTTTCTATTCATCTTTTCGTTTTTTGACAAGATATAAATTAAACACTGCAGTCCAAACCATCCAATCGATATGAGTCGGCAAAGCCCCCTCAAACATTCTACAATATGCCCTAGCAACCCGTTGACTGAGTATTGATGACCAATAGGGTAATTGTTTTATTTGGTGTTTTAAAATAATATAGTGGTCATTTAAAGCAAGATTAAGAAATCTCAGAATGTTGCAAGGGTGTGTGGATTGATGGGGAGCTCCAAGAAATTCTTGTGTGGAGGGAAGATCAAGCTCAAGAAGTGACCATCCTAATTTGACAACCCCATGAAATTTGATATTCACAAGTTTTTGACGGAAATGAAACGTTGACAGTGACAGCTTAAACATCGACGATAAAGCTTTCCTATATTCTCCATGACTTTCCTTTCCGTCTTCCACTCCTCATACATGACACTACCTAGACGGGAATGTGTTTGGTATTTTCTGCTGATTTTCTAACATGTTTGGATGCTCCGAGTTCATCCCGGGATGATTTTCAAGTTGTCCTCTGACCAGCCGCTTCCCCTTCGTTCAAATTCATTCTCCCATGAGTTCTCTCCTCACCTTGTTAGTTCAAAGATGTAATCCCCTAAAGTTCAAATTACAAACAAGAATACAGAGCTGGATTCAGAAGTGAAATGTCAAGATCCAAACGGCGGATATCGAGATTTAACCGGGCATAGATTTGTGTATAAGAACATTTCATTTTGGTCTAGTTTGCCTTTATCCCGCCACTATAAAAACAAAACTCAAAAGAAGTTAAGAAGAAAAATGTAGAAACCCTCCTCTCCATTAAGAGAGCAGCATAGATGCCGCGGGCACCCAGTGATCACAAAAGAACAGGGTTGTCGGGATTGATCTTCCACCCATTTTAGGTATGGGATCCGATCTAATTAGATACAAAAAGATGGTGTCGAAAGTTACATAATTTGACAACAAGACGACCTAAAGGAGTGTTCTTGGGCACTATCATATCTCGATACCCGCTTACTGTAAACAATTGCCTCCGGAACCTCCCTCCTACCTGGCAACTTCGTAGCATTTCAGCCGATGAATGACAAAAAGATTCATGCAATGCGCTTTCCGACTTAAATACACAAGGAGCCTAAGATAGAAGCTCGTAATGTCAATGACAAATTCATTATATAAAGCTGAAAAATTGCCTCGCATTTCCTTTCTCTCGCTCACGAATGCTCAAGCATGACGAACAGAACACAATCTACCCAAGAAGATTATTGAATCTGAAACATCCATCGCTGATTTTTGTATAAGATTCACCCCCGTTCCTGGAAAGTTTAAAGTTTCCTTGTCAAGAAAAGATCAAATCTTCGTGTATCCCTCATGCTTTGGAAAATAAAGGCAGGATAAATTTATGTCACAGGATAACTCTGTGGGATTGTCTATGAGTACCTCAGTAGGAAGGTAAGAACAAACGGATTTGTATTTGAACTTGTGAGATCAATCTTACAGCGTGGGGTGAGATATTGAATCATCATGCTGAGCGGAAATGGCATCGTTGGTCGGTCGTTGAGAACGTATCCAACCACACTCGAGACACTTTTCGACAACGATCAAAAGTAAACACACAAACAGTCAACAACATCTGACCTCCCACGACAGCAAATTAAATGATAACAAAAATCTATCTCAAAACAGTTATCCTACTTCTCCCTAGTCCGAAGGCACAACAAACCAGAGACTCATTCATCTCCGAAACTTTGAAGTACCTTAGATATATCACCTGTGGCCTGAGCGATTTGCACATTGTTTAGTCCTGCTGTAATTCAATCGTTCAAAAATTTTGATAATGCTAACAGACACTCAAATAGGTGGGTTTCTCTGCACGACTCTCAATAATTCCAACAGCCAAAAGAAGAGAACAATCACATCAGAAAACTGAAAGCTCAAAAGTTAAACACTTCTCGGATGACTACTCTTCTCTGATCTTGATCTCTCCATATCTTTGAAACGTGTAAGTAGAGATCCAAAGAAGATTACTGGTTAGTTGCAGACAAGAATATCGAGTCTCGAACGAAAAGACTAAAAGAAGAGGAATTCGAGGCAGACCCATAAGACAAGCTCGGACAAGTCATGTTTATTAAGGTAAGATACAGTAATTGTTTTTGTTTATTTCCTTATATTCTTCTATATATGCTCGTACGATGCCTTCCAGAATATCTCGAAGTTATTTGCAATATCTAGATCAAATTTCCTTCGAGCTAGAGGTAAGATTCATCCGCATTCCATGAAACATTTCCTCAAAGTAAAGTTACCCAAGGTTCGAAAGTATCGAAAGGTCCAACGACAACTACCACACTAAGGATTAAAAACAGTACAGTCATAACAAGACACAGAACCAAAGCCAGAACCTCCAATTTTCCCTCTTCTCCTTTCCCTCGTCTCTTTCCCTCATCTCCACTCCTTAAACTTTCCATACTTCCGACATCACCAACCCAATATACTCACAAAACACTATCTACACAACACCAGCACCAAAAAATAACAACAACAAATAGAATAATAATCTTCATTAATGTAAGAGCCATGTACCAAGCAAAATAAGGCAGGGAGGGATACTGGTCATTCTCGCGCGACTATCCACGGACCACGGGAAGTTGATAACAGTTTATGCACAGGGAAGGCTGTGGTTGTTTTATACTTGCGGATGTCGCTGGATGAAGATTTAAGGAAGGAAAGAAGGAATAGATAAGCCGAGAAGGAAGGAAAGATTGAATGTTCATATCTCGTGGCGTTCTTCTTTGTCACTTTAACGCATCTGTTTTATCTTTACTTCATCTTCATCATTCATCTCCATTCCCCAATCTGGTTCACCATGAGCAATGCAAATGAAAGATGTACCGTGTATACCGGGTTATGGTCTCAAGGTTACATGCCAGCGGCGTTGATTGACATTTCCACGGTTGGAAGAGAAGCATGAGAACTGCTCACTACAAGAATGATGAAGCCAGCGCACATCTCAACTTTACAAACATCCAATCTACCAGTCCAAGAATTCTGTTCATAACTGCTGTATAAAGTGGAATGATACCCTGAGATAGACATATATTTTTGGGAGGTTCCAAGATAGTCTGTAATACCACCAGCAGCATCACAAGGTTTTCACAACGGCAGACATTCATCCCATTTCCTAAACGATTTCTTTGAGAGCAGTTACACAATTAAAATGCCAAAGCGAAGCATGAAAGAATGAATCACAAATCATTCTTCACATTCACATCTCTCAAACTAAAGTAAGAAATTCGACGATCATCGAAAAGAAGTAGAATGATCGGCCTCCCTTTCACCCTTTTCAGCTCGCCGACAACCCCCGTCCATAAAGTGTCAATTACAATGCCGAACTCCTTTTGTTTATAACCACGGAAGTGTATATCAAGCCATCTCATCCGCCTGCGACTCTAATCTCTATCTACTCATGATCACAGAACACTTCTGCAGCTTCTATACTAATATTGGCCCAAGATTTTACAAGGGTTCTTGCTCCAGTTCATTAGACACCTGCTTGTCGAGTGAATTGCCGGTAGGTTTTTTCGTTGTAATTGTATGCAAGGAAGGTAATACAGCTAGATTAATCATGGCTTGATGGTCCTGATATGAATGCCCTGGTTGTATGTATCTTCCTTATCTCCTGGAGAAGAGGTTTCTCGTCTCTGTTTGCTGTCAAATATTTTCAGTTACACAAGCAGATGGCTTCATCATTTCTTAAAGTATTGTCAAATCATTCCATTTCATCCCCAAGATTGAGAATGATAACCGAACAATCAATGCAGTATTATATTAGAGAGGAACCAGAATCCTTCTCTACAAGTCTCCAAGAGAAGAGCAAACATAGACTACCTACTTAATCCACATCAGCCATTTAATTAGTCGTAGACGGCCCATATGATAAGGTGTTGTAAAAAGAGACGATCTATTTGGGCAAGAAAAAATTGTCTCCATCAAGAAAGACTGGCTATTTGTAGTAGACAACAGGAGGCAGCAAAACAACAAAAACATATCGCCTTGTATCACGGTCGTATCACGTCACCTCACATCATGTCAACAAAATCAAACTGAAGATTCATCAACCATATGCTTGAATTGAATGTACGAAGCTACCAGCCAAACATGAAGAGCAAAATTCGTCCTATCTAAACTTTGTCCCCAGCTCGCTCGTACTCCTCACATCCTTTAATCCAGGATGTCGAGAAACTGAAATGACGAAAAATTCACAAACGCAGCCACGCTGTTCTCAAAGTCACACCTGCCTGTATATCACAGGACAGAAAATGTGCTGAGATATGTTTGAAAAAACACCTGCATGAAAGCAAAACCCTCAAAGGCACAAAAGACCAAGCAAACAGACTTCCTTCTTGCTCGCTCGCTTCCTGTAACCCTCATCCTGTCGACAGGAGAAACAGAGACCAAATCGCTTGTTATCACTCCGATTGTGAACCTAAGAAGGGTAAAAGAGTAAAATCCCAGCCCAGCCCCACCATGTCAAACCCAAACCCAGAACGCCATGCTTTAATGTCAAAACCCAAATCATTTCTCCAATGACTGCAGGGACAAATGATTTGAGGTGGAAAAACAAAGAGGTACCGCAAAGATGCAAAGATGTGTATCGTGATTCGTCTAACTTTTTGTTGACGAAAAGATGAGAAGTGGATGGTCGCATTCAGTTTATGTTTCTGTCTCTTTGTCGAGCGGAGAAAATGTGCATGCATGCTGGAAAGACGCCTGTTGAAAAAGAGGGAAAAAACCAAAGGATTTCCCAAGTGTGCTGAAAGCGAAAAAAGGGTCGCAGAAAATGATAATCGTAATTCGTGAAGTCGTAGAAGTTGTTGAGTGTGTGGCAGGATGGGGTAGATCAATTTCGCTTGTCCTTGCAATTGTGGTGGATTGTTGACATTGCTGGCGAAAGACATTTAAAGCTGCGACCGCATCCCACAGAACACAAAAATCACCTAGTAAGACGAGGTTCTCTTCTTCATGCGGAGGAGACGAGTGCGAATCCACATCAAGATGACATGGAATCCGCTGTTGCTCTTCTTCTTGAAGTTGTGGGCCGACGAGGTTGTACGGCTGCGCTTTGGCTCCTCGAAGCTATTATCACCCATCTGAGGTGGTTCCTCACTGGCGGTGGTGTTGTAGTCGTGACCAAAGACACCCTTCTCATAGGAGACTGTCAGATCGGACTTGGAGCGCTTGGAGCGAGCAGCCTCACTGGCAGATGAGCGACGGTGTCCTGCTCCTCCAACGACGATGTGTTGCTCTGCCTCCTTGCGTGCCTTCTTCTCCATCTTGTTGACTTCCTTGCGGGCATTCTCCTCCTCCTTGACCTTCTCTTTGGCAAGAAAATCCCGTCGCAGCTCCTCCACTGTCGGAGTAACGCCGTCGCTACGGCTGCGCAGACGAAAATGTCCGCGGTCGAAAGAGCTGCGAACGCCAGATACAGGTGACATTGTGTCGGCGGGAGATGTGAGGTCGGGGGAGAGGATGAGGGTACTCGAGAGACTGGTATGCGATTCGCGCGCAAGGCGAGAGGAGGAAGTAGTATGTTTGGTTTGTATTCGTAGCGGGGGAGAATTGTGGTTGTTGGGTGTCGTCGTACCGGTGAGGGAAGAGGAGCGGTTGCTGGTGTTTACATTGGAATGATGTGCGAGGCTACCGGAGGGCTGGTAAAGGTGAGGATGTTGCTGCTGCTGCTGCTGCTGATGCTGGTGAAGTTGTATAATTTCCTGCTCTTCACTTTCCGCCAGAGCCGGACTGCGTAGTGAATGATCGCTCTCCCGCAACGAACCTTGGTAGGATGCGGCGGCTCCCAGCGGAGGAGTATATGGCCGCGGCGTCTGCTGGAAAGGATGCACGAAGGAGCCAGTGCGATGGCCACTGCCCGACGTCGCAGTTGAGAATTGGGAAGTTCCGCTGGTCGAGCGATTGTGGTAGCCTCGCCGTCCGGAGTGAACAAAGGCTACATCGTGAGCAGATCGCGATCCCCCACCATAGTCATATATCCCCAGACCATCATTCTGATCCGTCGATAGCCTATCCAGATCCAGCGAATTCTTCTCGCTCTGTGTAAACTTCCGCAGCATCGGCTTCACCACCTTCCCCCTCGATTTGGATATCTGCCGGGCATCATGGTGATAGCTCGCCATCTCTCTCTCCTCCTGATTGACACTCTCGGTCCGGATATCTCAAGCTTCCTCGTCCTGCTCTTCCTATTCCTCGCTGCCCCAGTATCTTTGTTTGTCGGTTTGTCCCCCTCTGTCCGGGTTGGAAGTTCCAATGCCGCCTGCTTCAATCTGTCGATGTTTCGTTTCCCTCGTCTCGCTTCTGCTCAACTGCCCCTTTATCTCTACGACCAGTGCTGGGGCATCACGCTGCCGAGCGGCCCAGAGAAAAAGATGGAGAAATTCGGAAATGACGATGAGCCACAGCACCGACGTCTACGATGATGTTGACTACGCTGGAGGAAGGAGGAGCAGGAGCAGGAGCGGGAGGTAGCTGAGGGTAGTGTGGTGGTGATGAGGGAATATGCGTTGCGTTGCGTTGCGTTGCGTCGCCCTTGACCGCAGTCTGGCGGAGAGCAATCAACAAACAGCGCTCATATCAGCCTCAGCTCAGCGTGCTTGGGGGCACAGGTGGTGGAAGAAGGCGGTGTTGTCCGCTACACAGCACCACTTCCCACTTCCAAGTCCCCTATCGCGCATGCTCGTTTCGTTTATTATCAGCTGGGCCGAGATCTCCGGCGGAAACAAAAGGCCTCATACTGCGCTATCATTGGCGAACACGGGGTGTCCGGCGACATCATGACTATTGGAGGGGAAATAGAGGGAGGGGCAGTTTTGGCTTTGTTGACTTGGAGCAGGTAACTTGGGAGGTAAGATTGTAGGGAAGAAAGGAAATGTAGGGATGGATGGGAAGCAGAAACGAAACAGTAGATTGCAGTAGTGGGTGGATATGTTTGGAGTTGAACACGGCAGATGATCGCAGAAGATCAAAGAAGAGAGATGTGGTAATGATAACTATCTGTCGTCACGACCGGCCAGAGGGGTTTTATCCAGTGAGGGTGGTGGGTGGCAGTCACTTGACGATAATACGGAATGAAATGCTCCACGACCTCTCTCTTCTTTTGTTTGCAATACCTCGATCGAGGATTAATTTGTGTCCAAACACGATAGCAAAGGGCATCGATCTCCAAGTGATCAACATGCAGCGGGAACGGGAGCGTTTGGACTGGAGATCTCTGGTACGAACGAGGTGATGCTTGCACGCAGCCTCTCGTGATATCTCTAGCGGCTTCAGATAGATATATCTGCATTTGCCTTCCAGGAGATCCTGGGGATGCTGGTGTACCAAAGAAAAGTCTGTTTGAACAGAAGATCTGGACACATCATGACGAGGGATCTGTGGAAAGCAATCAATCTCAACTTCAATTATTTCCATATCCTCCAACGGTAATGATCCTGTTCCGACCACTGCCACACCACGGCCAGGAGGGAGGGAGAATGCCCTTCGCAAACCACACCACTTCCTCTCCCGCGACGATTCAGCCTGTTCCCAATTCCCAGTAACCTACTTCCTTCCACCAACCGCCAGATATCAGATATCTTGCACAACCATCGCTACGTACTGTAACTCTCCCTTTTCGAAACCAACTTTCGCATCCATGATGGACCCCCATCCCCTCCTCCCCCGCCAGCTCTCTTTGACTTTTTGTGTCTTCATGTTTCCCCCACATCCACCTCTTTTCGCTTGGTCGGTGCATCCTAGGCCCGGCCGAAACCCCACATTCACAGTCGATTCCTGTATCGAGTTCGACCTGCCGCAAGTAGTAATCACGAGCAGGCTTAAGCTCAATAGCGAGAATGCTAGCTAGATAGGGCATCGGCCGCTCCTTGATCTGACTACTGTATGTAGGTATGTAGGTAGGTATGCTGTATCTGGGTAGATCCAGACACAGCACTACTGTAGCAGATACTTCTTTCCGCAGCATACACATCTCCAGTACAGTACATCATTCCCTCAACAAAAAACCATGGCTTGCTTGTACATGTACATTACAGTAAGTCCATCCACCATGGCCACCCCCTGCGTGGCCTCCAACAGAGACTGCAGCAGTCGTCTCTGAAGGCGCGAGAGTCGAGGGGTTACAAGCAGTGCATGCCAAGCCTTAGCGAGGACATCCAATCCGATAGCCGAAAGTGGTGATGTGCATGTCAACTTGTAGCCCGTCCATCCGTCTCTTTATCGAGCCAGATTCTCGATTGTTGGTGAGAAAAGGCCAATTGAAGGCGCTTTCGCTGCGCTTGGCCAATGCCATTTTGACGGCTCCTGCAACTTCTTCATCCGTCGCTATCTCTGACTTCAAATCCATGAATGTGAAAATTGAAGTATTCCGTAAAGCGGCTGCAAAGGCAGCCAGCTGCACGGAGAACGATCGCTGTTGGTCCTCGCTGAAAACATGTGAGAGTTGTTGCGAAGACAAAGACGAAGCCTCAAACAGAAAGACTAGACGCGAGGTCCCTGTACATTTTGGGCAAACTCCACCTTTTTCGGCTTAGAGGCTGGTGGAGTTGAACGCAAACCTTTTCCCCCTCCAAGTCCGTTCGCCGCCGCCGCCAGCTGCGATCACCAGTGCATGGCGGCGGCTGTGGGACGTGCGAGATTTTCTCGACTTGAGTGCTATTGATGGGCCCTGACTGACCCAATTGAGGCATCTCTTGGCTCTTTGTGAAGATCATAGTACATCTTTTTATTCTTTTCTATCTTTTTATCAAGGCAATCGAAAGCGGGAATGCTTCATCTGATTTGGGGCTTCTCAGCTGTGTTTTTCATCACTGAATGAGACCCCCGGAAGATTCTTCTCACGCCAGAATAAATCCAATATGGAACGAGATCAAAATAACCAAGAAGCCCCTCAGCATCTGGATCTCCGGTTATGGAATAATGGAAGTCGGCCCTCTCGTATCACCAACAAATCAACCAAACATCATGCGACAAGGTAGCAGAGATTTCAAAGTAGAGATCGTCTTCACCAGAGCAAAGGTCCGAAAAATGGACAGAGAACGACCTTGCATCTCCACAATACCGATGTACCGTTGTGTACCGTGCTGTACTGTTTTGTGTTGTACCTGTCCACTACAAGCGACGTGCGTTGCAACCCAATTTTCCCTCATCCTTTCTGCCAAAATTACACTCCGGTTGGTACCTCTACAGGCAAGCCAAGCAACAATGCAATTAGGGGGACGAACGTCGTGCTTCCGATCCGTACCCAGGATCTGCGGGGTGAGGGCGTTTATGTAGTTGAATATGCATACGGAGGTTGAGGAGTTCATGTTATGTTGGAGAAAAGTAGAAGGAAGAAGTCGAGACGGAGCATGATGAAGGGGAGACCTGTCTAAATTGCGAAATGTAGCGAGCAAGTATGCACCGTAGGATACAAGACGGTACATACTACTACTTCTGTACACGGGTCTTGCCGTGCTATCCTCGAGCTGCAGGATTATTGGAGACAAGACCAACTAGGGCCGTAGACGATGAGTAGTCCATTCTACAGTGGACTGCTGTAGAAGCGCAAAGACTGATTGCGCACCGAGTAATGCCTGAGCGATTCTAATTGCAGATCCTGATCTGAGAATGGGGCTCTTTCTGTGCCTACGTCCTGCGTGATTTGGTGGAGGTCTTGGTGGTTGAATCTCGACTTTCGCGCCGGCTCGTGTCAAGCTTGTCATGGCCACCTACCATTCATTCCTCGTCCCATCTTACTCCAGCTCGGCATCCCGTCTCTCGCAAGCGAATAGAGTACCATCCTCCCACCAGATACAAAGCACCATCATCACGAGGCGGTCTTTTTATCCGTCTTTCATTTCATCGGATTTCCAGTTGACCTTCTGACACTTTTGGCTGTCGACTGTCAACATCGACGGAACAGCGCTGGCGAGATGTTGAATTGCTGCCGATCATCAAATGGAGGATTTGATCCGTTCTCAATTGTAATTGATCCGTAATGAGCTTTCTTCATTCGGCTGCTCAGGAATAGCATCAAGGAAAGACTGTAAGGATACGTCCGCTAGCGGCATTCGAAAGCAGATAGACCTGGTCCTGGCCTGGCGAGGGTTCGGAGTACCGTACCTCACAGGGCAACCTTGATCAATCTGGTGTTACGTGCTACGATGCAACGCATCGCGTCACCTTGCTGATAGAGGCTCTCTTACTTATCAGTACCTTCGTACACTTTGCCCTCCTAGCCATCGTCGATGAGACCATTTCAATCCTGGAACAGTAGTGGTGGGCAGATGTCTCGAAAAGCGAGAAACGTAGGGACTAGGAACTACTCAACCGCTTCGTATGTGTCGTACAATATGAAGATGCTGACCTGACCAAGTCACCACTAATTCTGCGCTGGTGATGTACGGTCCATTAGTTCCGATGATGTGTTGCTCACGCACTTGGAGGAAGCTATCGAGGACTTTGCCCCTCACTCGTACACCCTCTCTCGCTTCCTGTTTCTTGCCTTCCCTTCTCACTCACTTGGACTTGCTTCGCTCTCCACATTTCGAATTCGCGCATCAAGAAACCGCATCGCTAAAATGGCCTCCAAGACCAAATCGTCCTTTGACCAGTTTGAGACAATACAATGTGGCAGCTGCAAAGCATAGGCTGGCCAGCTAGCCCTAACTGGGCACCTGTAGGCGCCTGGCCACAGCACGAATGGTGCTTGCTCGCTGCAGAAGGAGAAGGCTTGAAGCTCCGAAGGGTGTTGCTTCAAGGGTCGCTCAAAGTGGTGCTGTGCATTTGCTCGCTCGCTCGCTTCTGGCCGTTAATCTCACACAGGGTGCAGGCTGGCTGAGGGTGTGGGTGGTGCTTGTGGTTCGCGGAGTATTTTTCGAGAGATTGACGAGGGGCATGGATTAGCAGCAGCGCGTGAACGATTCAGGCTGCTCTGAGCCGGTCCAGCCATAGTGGTTGTTCCGGCGTGATGTGAAAACGAGCTTCGGGACAAGCAGCAGGACACGATGGGAATTGGTTTCACAAATTGAGGAGCTTGGGGGGTTGGAAGAGTGCTGTCGACAAATATTGCCCGTGGAACCTGGAGGTCCCAGAAAGCCTTGTCCTGTGACGAAGGGTGCACAACAGATCTGTATGAAGGGTAGACACGGAATAAAGGTCCAGGGTTGTGTGCGCGAGGGGTCCAAGATGGCTGCTGCCACTGACACTACTGACACTGACTAGCTTCACGATTAAAACTTAATTATCCTATCAAAAGTGGCGCCAAACGGACTTCTGAAAGTCTGTGATTCTGTCTTTGGTCGTCGGTTCATTCTTTGTTTACATACTGTGTCCTCGTCTAATTTTCGCATCTATTGTCCCGCTCTTCACTTCGCAACTTTGCCTTCTAGTGATGCGCTTTTAGCCAAAAGAGAGCTTTCCATACTCTACTGTTGACCAGGTTGTTCCTCTGTTAGAACTAATGTACACTACGCACTCCTCCACACCTCACTCCTCCCACCCTCCTTCGCACCCGCCTCCTCGCCTCTCCACCACTCAGCACATCCCATCTTCCATTCCTCGGCGGCTGCTGGCTCGCATCCACACTCCCCATCTCGATCCCTGACACATCGACTAACGTCTGACTGCCGCATCCATTATGTTCTTATTATTTCTGTGTGCTTTCGAGCGAAAGGGGAGCCAAAAGTGACAGATCGGGTTTACGCCTCCGTGCTTGAGCTCCACAAGACCGCGATGCCTGCTTCCTTTCTTTCTCTGGCTAGAGCTACTGCACGTCTTCCTCTGGCCTGCCTTGCTTCTTGACTTGCAGCTGCTCGTCCTGGTCCTGCATGCCATCCATACATAGCAGCATGCCATGACTTCCCTCCGTCAATTGCGCCTATATAGTCTTCAACCGGACCCTGTGGAGAAGAGGAGAAACAGAGGTCCATTATGACATCTCGGCCACTCCTCGACTCCTCGTGCTTGGTGTAGTATATAAGGAACACCTGCCGGCATTTGCTTTTGTTGCATGTTTAACTTGTCTTGTCTTTTGTATCATCTTTGGTTGGGTTCGGCATACCGTCATTAGCCTCCACCACAACAGGATCTTTCGACGTCCTGCCTTCCCACCTGTGTGTGTTCGAGTATAACGACGGTCGTTTGTTAATTTCTTGCATCTGGATTGTCTCTGTCCTTCGCTGTTATCGTCCGATATTCATCGATACTTTACGCCTCGCGTCCGCCACCTCATCAAACGTCATCTCCATCCACTTTCGAAAACTTGTGGCAATTGGCAAAGAGAAAAGGGAAAACAAAAACACAATTTGATTTGGGAACCCTCACTGCTGGCTCCAGTGAACGCTATACTCATCGACGACAAGGTGTTGTCGAATAGTCAAAGCGCCTCGACTTTCAATTTCGGCTTTCGAGCTACCCCTCCTCATCACCTCGGCCCCATCTCCACCCACCACCGACAAAGCAAGACAATTAGCAGGGATTGGCCATCTACACTGAACTTTTTGTTTTAAAATACAAATCTCACTTCAAGTTCATTCTCAAGTCTGCTTAGTTGTCAAGAGTTCACTCGGTTTCATTCCGCTCAACGAAGCTGAAAAGTCTGCTGTGTTTGGTTCTCCTGTCCAAGACATTGATTTATATCCTCTCTCAACAAACCCTCCGCTCCGACACACCGATCTCCATATATTTTCAATCCAACCAGGGTTGAGAGGTGTCAAACAATACTTCATACATCTCCTCACAACACCTTGGTTTCCTCACCACCCTACCTTCCTTCAAAATGTCTCCCTTTTCATATCTCACTACCTGGCAAATGGTGTTTTTAGCTCTCTGGTAAGTTTCGATACTATTCCCTTTGAAATTCTCTGTGTCTTTTGCATATCATGTTCACGAACTAACAATAATACTAGGCTTCACCGATACGTCCGATTCATCGTGAACACATGTAGCCATTGGCTTTACAGATCGATTCCTATTCCCGCGAAGCCATCATATACATGCAAAGATGTCACCGTCATCATCCCAACCATCCACAACAACTTTGATGAGCTAAGAGAATCCCTCCAAAGTATTCTGGCATGCCAACCCTACGAACTCCTGTTGGTTACCACATCCGACAAGTACTCCAAGCTCATCAGCTTTGTCAAGTCTCTCGAAGCATCCAACATCAGAACTTTCCAGGTTCCCATTGCCAACAAGCGCATTCAGGTCTGTGAGGCTATCCCCAAGGTCAAAACTTCGATCATCATCATGGCAGACGACGATGTCACGTGGCCACGAACCATCTTGCCCTGGCTTCTCGCGCCCTTCGAAAATGGTAGAATGGGAGGAGTTGGTCCTTGTCAACGGGTCAAGCGAGTCCGAAACGGTCCAATTAGCGATGTGTTGTACAACTGGCTCGGCGCAGCCTATATTGAGAGACGCAACTTTGAGATCTCGGCAACACATGGACTTGATGGTGGAACCTCCTGCATGTCTGGTCGTACTTGTGCATTCCGATCCGAGATCTTGCAAAGCCCATTGTTTCTGGATGGTTTCAAGACTGAACGTTGGGGTAAGTTCCAACTCAATGCTGACGATGACAACTTTGTCACACGTTGGTTGGTTTCCAATGGATGGAAGACTTGGATTCAATACAACATGCAATGCGAGATCGAGACGACCCTGGAAAATAATATCAAGTTCTTGTACCAATGTTCTCGATGGGCTCGTAGCAACTGGAGAAGCAACTACACCAGTCTTGTTACTGAGAGACATGTGTGGACGTAAGCGACCCTTTTTCACCTCTCTTGGCATAAACTAACACATTGATAGTCAACAACCTTGGTCGACCTATGCCCTCCACATCGCCACATTCACCAGCTTGTCATTCGTGTTTGATCCTCTTATCATCTTCTTGACCATCAAGGCTACCGAGACCTACTCGCCAAGTTTTCAATTCTGGGCCCTTACTGCTCAACTCGTCTTCATGGCCATCTCAAAGGTTGTCAAGTTGATTGGTCTCTTCATCCGAGAACCCTCCGACATCAAATTCTTGCCAGCTTCGATTCTGTTCGGATACTTCCACGGCTGGATCAAGCTCTATGCCTTGGCCACTCTTCGCATGGTAGGTTTCTTGTTCACCTACAACCCTTATCCACAACTAACACAATTCAGACCTCCTGGGGAAGCAGAGCCGATGGTGATGCAAACGACAACCACCGTATGAGTCCTCGTGCCCGTCGCAGCGAAAGCGTCACTCTCCCACCAGGCAACCACCCAGGTCTCATCCGCTACAACGACGAAAAGTCATACTCGGAAGCATGTTCTTCTCCGGAAATTCATATCGAAACAGAGACAACCCAAAAGCGAAGACCATCGACCCACCGAATCCCAAGTATGGAATCATCACTCTATGATGACCCTCCATCGTGTAGTGAAAATGAAGCCGATGTTCGTCGACGAAACGATTTCGATTACGATTCGGATGTCGATCATGAGTCTTCCTTTTCCGATGAATCTGCTTAGGTATGTTGCATAGCTGGGATGTTGCCTTTGGAGGCTAGTGCAGCATTACTCCAGACTGGCTTCATCTCTCCCGCCTCACCTATGCCAGTATTCCGCTCCCACAACACAAAAATCATATTTCCTCTTGCTCCATTGTGGGCTGAGGTGTGCACGACCTTTACGATTTCCACGACCAACAAAAACCTCTTGCATATTCTCATTCCTTCGTTTTTGCGTCCTCAAGAGAGGAGGGGTTTCATTGGGTGGGTTTGGACGGAGCATTTTTGAGTTGGAGATTCGCCCGTTCTGTTTATCTTTCTTGCGGGTCTCGCTCATGGTTCTTTTGAAAGGCTTCATTCATATGCATTGCTGGGGAGTTTTCTTTGATCTGCTTCTTTCTTGTGCGGTGGTCTCGGGGGAAAACAGTACCCAGATCATGAAAGTTTGTTTCTTTTTCTCCTTTTCTACCTCTTATCATTACTCCTCTTTTCATCTTCCAACAAAAAGTACAAGTGAGCGGGAAAAACTTTGCGGTCAAAAAAAATTTGGTTGCGATTTGGGGGATGTGTACGAAGGATACCTTTGGAGTGACGAAGAGGCGAGCATGTACTTTTTATGGGCTGGATGGGATGGGTTATTTCCTTCTTCACTTCACACCACACAAAAGTTTGATCATGCGTTCTTCTTTCCCATTTTTTCTATCATCAAAAAGGCAGAGAGGGGTTTTCGAGCAGCGATGAAGGAAGGGATATACATGGGGGTTGGTGAAAAATGATTGTTGACTTGGGTGGAAGGGGGGGCTTCGGGGAAGGATTACTTAGAAAACGTCTCTCCTCCTCGTTGGGTTTTCCCTTTTTTGGTGCATATTTTAGATGAGAGACACTTCGATCAGATCACCTCGTATACTTAATACCATCTTCGTCCTCTTCATTCAACTGTCCGGTTCCTTAATCACTTTGTGAATAAAACTTGCCCTTAATTCTCTTCACCTCCAGTTCTTTGCAGTGGCAAACGGCATTTAAATGCCAACTTTTAGTTCTTGAGTACCAACTTTCCGACCCCAACTTTGAATCGCAGTCCAGACCAGAGCCAAGACAACTGAAAGAAATGCTCCACACTCCAGTCAGTTCAAAGGAGGCATCGTCCTCTTCACACTCTCACTCATCAATCACCACAGCTCCTCAAATTCACGACGGACAACTCACTTCTTCCCATCCGCCCTCTCAACCCTCTACGGCATTCCATCCGACCGTCCTCAGCGAGGCGAAACACAGCACAACACATCAAAATCCCTCGAACAAGGAGAATCCATGTCCCCTCACCCACCAAGCCAAGAGATGTCATGATGCAAACAAAACCAAAACCTTCATCCTTGCTGTAGCCTGCATGTAGGGTTACTGTACTATTCTACGTCCGTCCACCTCGCACCAGTGCCAGTGTCCCCAAATCCACTGTCTCATGCGCGGGAGCAGGACTTGTAGGTAATACGCACATGATGCAGACGTAGTATGTGTATGTGTATGCACGTAAGTCTACTCTTCCTAACTACTCTCGTGAGGACAACAAGGGATGAAAAAATATTATGAGACATAGGGATGGAGATGGAAAAGAAAAATGGGTGTGTGCATGTCGATACTTACGTACGTATTTTCCGAGGATACTGTACTATACCCTTATGGAGATTGTAGATGGGTAGTAATTAGTAAGTGGTGTGGTGTGAAAGTGTGGGCGTGAGTGTGGTTTTGTGTGTAGTGATAGATGGACCGATGATGGGTGGCGGGTAAGGAACACAGAGAGAATGTGAGTGTGTGTGTGTGTGTGCGTGGATGATGATGGTAGTGGGTGTTCAACATGCACACCTCGCTAAAATCAGCCAACACGCCCGCCGAGAAGAGAAGAAAATGAGAGATAGATCCGATTCAGGTGAAGAGAAAGGGGAGAGGGAACGAAACACCAAGGATGGAGGAAGGGGATAGCGAGGGCGGTAGTGGTGGTGTTGTGTTTGCCACGATGGGTAGTGAGATGACGATGATGTGAGAGATGGGATGGAAGAAAGTTCGGATTTCTTGTTATTGTAGAGGTTGTACGAGCATGAGGATCTTCAGGGACGGTTGTCCTTCAGAAAAGGCTTGTTGTTTTTTTGGCAGATACAGATCTATCTTTATCGTATGATATTTGCAGCTCCCTCCTTCTCATTACTGTACTTTAATCTCTACCTCTCCTACCTCTCACCACTTTCTATACCATCTCAGCTGCAACACAACCTTCACTGTGCAATGCACAGCACTGTATTGCTGACGGCAGCAGGGAATTCCTGAATCGTTTCCCAAACGAAACGAAAGAAAAAAGAGATATCGGGCAAAGGATTTCTTGTCGTAACCCACACGCACGGCAGAATTGACGGGCCCGTAGGCCGTGTTTATCTTCCTTCGAGGTGTCTTGTGCTATGCAACTATTCTCATAGTAAGAAGGTGTGTAGGCCAGTAAATGCATTCTGTCACATTCGTATGGAAGAGAAGGTATGGGCGTGAAAATGATAGAATGTGAGAGAAAGCAGCCTCTTTTTCCTTGTGGTCTTCTTGCCTTGTCTCTTCCTTCTCTAGCCAGCCTACCCCACACATAGCTCCTCACTCATTTTTTCACATGCTCACTCGTATTCTCGAAGAATACCATAGCAGATCCATTCCATTCGATAGATAAATTCACCACCAATAATCAAGCCCAAAAATAAAGAGCGTGGTTCTACTACAGTACCTCCCCGTACCAGCCCTCAGCCAGCCCAAACTCGCTCTGCCCTTTAGCCAACAACTCTGCCCTTAAATTTTTTCGGTCTCGCCCGTCAGACAATGAAGGGAGCAACAACACGTGGTTTGACACCAGGCAGCACACCCTCACTTTTCCCCTTCTACGCACACACCTGTCGCATTCCCACGGAGGCACTGTCACAGAAGACAGGGGAGGTTTTTCCGCTGCAGACGCACGACCGCCGAAGACTGGGGTGTGAGTATTTGGACGAATGGCACGAGAGGCGAATGTACGATTTGACGGATTGAGGGACCTGCATGTCTTCTAGCTTGGATCAAAAGTGGATGCTGGGTGCTGGTCATGATACCTATAGCGTGGTGGTTTATCAAACTGCAATTGTGGATTTGTGGTGGATGTGTGTGGTGCATTTCTCTGCAATGCGATGATGGTGGATGATGCTAAATGAAATGGGGAGTTGTGGAGTGAGTGGCTGAAGAGGAGTGTGGGAAAACATAGCGTCATTGCTATTGCGCTTGAGATGAGGTGAGGTGAGGTGAGGTGAGGTGAGCTGAGAATGTGAGGTTCTGGCTCGAGAGAAGAGAGAGAAGAGAGGAGACAATCCGAGAATACGATGATGCATGTACATCTGCTAAGATTTCCTAGTCGTCCGTGAGATTCTGATGTCGCCAAGCTTGAATCATTCAAACCAAAAAGCAACCGAGTATTCCAGCGAAAAAGGTTGGTCAAATGTCGGTTAACTTGAGTACCTGTTGTTGGTTTATTCCATGCTAAATCAAGGCTTGACCTTGAACACTTGACAAAGTCGAGAGTCTGGATGCCTAGACAAGCTCCAGATTGAAAATCTCTGAGAATGGGGTGAGAAGGCGGGGTTTGATTCTACCCCACCTATGTACATACAGTATGCATCGATATCTCAAGTTTGAGCCATATGAACGACAAAGGAACGACGAGCGAGCGTGCAAGCGGAGAAGCAACTACCGATGGATTGTCAAAGAGTTTGAGCTTGAGCACGGAATATGGGGTTGCCGTTTATCTGCTTGATTATTCGGCAATCAGGTTTTGTGATTGTGAAAGAGAGTGTCTAGTTCTTGAACTAATGAAAGGGTGGAGTTCTCGTGATCCTTTTCATTCCGTCTGTGGACCCTCGCAAAAGTTGGAAGGCATCTGAGACCTTTTAGATCGTGAAATACAGGATTGGATACGTGCCTTGGATTTGAGAAAACAGCCACTTCTAACTATCAACGCAAGATTGACTTTGGATCACACACTATCCATCTAACTACGGCTTGCAGGATTTGCGTGTGAGCTGGTGGTTGGAGGCTAGAGCTGTGCAACATCTTTCTTTGCACATGTGTTCATACTTTGTACATTATTTCTAGACTCACCTAAACTACGAAAAAAAAAACCTACAACTAGCAATTAAAACAAAAGTGTGTGTCCTCAACCGTTCCATCCTGCCGTGTACTGTATAATCTTGCATTATCTCCTCCCTCCATCTCAATTTCGTCCTCGGGATAGAATCGAGATCCTGCCGGCACTTCAAAACTGCCTGATTATCAGCTGCAAAATCACGATCAAAGTTCAAACCAAAATAAACCAACAACCAAGCACTATTTGTCGCCAGAACTGCATTGCATTTACAGTACATCATCCCACTTGGGTTTTTTTCACATTTGCAAATCCTCCCCCACCAGTTCAACTCCAACACCACACCACCCCTCCCCAAGCTTCATTCTTCAACACCCTCGAATCCAAAAACGGAAACATCTACCCGTTCGATAAGAAAAAGCAAAGAGCAGGAGCACATATGCAAGTAAGTGTGCCGTGCATGCATCGAGGAAGCACCGTACTGTACATACCAATCCAACCCAAGTGTAGATAGCATTGTGTTTTACAGCAAGAAGCAGCCGGACGCCCTGAAATATCAATGATGGCTGGCAGTACAAACGCCACTTTTCTGCGAGAGAACCCTAGAGGAAAGAGAAGAAGGGGTTCGATCGACGATCTAGTTTGCGTCTTTGCGAGTTTAGGGGTTCGGATGGTTTGGTAGGTGGGGTGAGTTGATGACTTGAGATGGATGGAGGACAGGAGGAAAGAAAGAGGGAGGTATCTCCGTTTCTGGTGGGTTGTGATGTATAATTTGGAGGTGGATCAAGATTTAATTCCCAGCCCGCAGTGGTAGACAGCGCTTATTCTAAGCCTAAGAATACGGAGGAACGGATGATTATATCCTTCTTCGATCCTCCCCTCTACTCATCCACTCAAATCCTCTTTTGTCCTCTCCTTTTACTTAAGAACCTCCAGCCACCTCCAGTGCAACATATCCATCCAACCTGTTTCCAGCTCCATTCCAAAACTTTCTTTGTTCGTCATGAGTTTTCCAAAAATAAGCTAAAAAGACAGCGGGCACAAAACGAGCACATCCAATTCCAAAACCCCCCTCCGGCATTATGGGGGGAACAACATCTCTACTTCCGGTGGACCCATCTCACTGTAACGTACTCTACAACAATTTCTGGTACCGATTTCGTGCATGGAAATTGGAAAACCCGGCCTCACGGCGCGCTGGCGCTTTTCGCGTATCCATTAGTATTTCTGGTTTTTCTGGTTTTTCTAATTTTCGAAAAAAAAAATTAGGAAAAAAATTCGTACATTCAACAGCCTATTTTCCTCTTCTGGAGGACAAGGTGTTGACTGTGTTGGTGTGTTGGATGAATGGGTAATAGACAACGGCAAAAACCATAGCCAGAAGTATTGTGTGTGGATGGTAGTTGGTGCCAGTGGTGAAAACAGAAAATTGGAACTTGGAACTCTGAAAGGGGTTGTTGTAGTGTACGGAAAGAGTAATTTTAATATAAGCAGGGAGACGGAAGTGGAAAGAGGTCTGCTTGTAGTGTGTGTATGGTCTCCGTCCTCGGTCAGTCTTCTGCGGTCCCTCCGAGTGATGACTTGGAAGATGTAACCAATTTCCCTCTCTCAAAGTACCGTTCATTGGTAAGTATTGTATGTAGTTTAACGGAAGTAGAAGGAAGGAGGCAGAGAGTCCGCCGTCTGAAGTCCAATAGATGAATCGTGCTCCAGCTTTTCTGTCATATTTTCTTTGCGGCTGCGCTGTCCAGAATGATGATGTTTTGTGTACATGGTGGCTGGCTTGTCCTTGTACGGAATATGTATCGTTGCAGGATTATGTGTATGTAGGTAGGGAAGTGTGTACATTGCAGGACAGCTATATGGCATACTGTATATGTGCGCGCGGTAGTAAGAGTATATGCTCGATGCATGGGTGCAATCAACCGAAATGGACAACGCAGAACAGAATTTTGAACTCGGGCAAACAAAACGATGGAAAAAAGATGAAATGACAAAAGATTAGAAGGACCCTAGGTCCCTGAACCATGAAATGACATAGTAGCCAAGTGTATGCAGGCATCAAACATGTAGGTGCTAGTGAGATAGTGGAACAAGGTCGCATCAACGCATGTAACGCCGGTGAATCCTTCTCATCGTCAAGAACGAAATCAAACAAAGATGTTTTATTAGGTCAAAGCAAATTTTTTGCAGCGGACCGACCGATGCATGACTACAGACCATGTCGGTAGATCTCGGAGGTACTCGAGTCCTGTCCTCATCTCGCGCCTGATGTCGTAGCTCGGAGGAATTATGGATGAAAAGATGGACATGTATTTAGGCAACATTCCCAGCCCGGTACAAGATATTCTCCCGTGCGGCCGGCTTCAGAACTTGTACATTGCCCATGTAAATATATGATAATGCGATGTTCCATGCTTCAGGATGCGGCATCGGGAGGTCGATGGTGTCGAGTTTGTGGATGTGGCCTGAGAGCATGAGAGCGCCTAGGACGGGGAGGAAATGCAGGGCATAGGAGATGTCTGCGGTTGTTAGTTTGGTCGACGGCGGTGGAAAGAGTAAGGAAGAAATTACAAAGATAGGGAGCGCAGTACCGGAGGTATAGAGTTCATGACTTGACTTCCTCTGTTGACATGTTTGATCGCTGGAGGATGGAGGTTTTGATTTGGATTGAAGAGGGCAGCGAGATCGATTTTAACGTCGTTGAAGTGGAGGGAAGCGAGAATACTCTTCTACTAATGGAACGGTAGTGCGCAAAGCTTCAATATCCAATTTTCGTTGAACGATAAATGGTTTGCGGTCTTTGGACTTGGGACCAACACTTGCCCTGATGATGACCGGTGCAGGTTTCATTATCGGGGAGATGCCATTTCCTTCTTTCGTCGCGTCCAAACTTGATCTCCGAAGAGAAACTGCAATGACAAAAGCATCTGCAGTGGAAATATTCCTCAGATATGCATAGTCCCATTCTCGCAAATGGTTGTGCGTATACTCAGATGGAACTCGTGACAAAATCTCGGCGGCTCGGGGAGTTATCAAGCTTGCTCTTCGTTCCGACAACGCTTCAATATCTTCCTCCCCTCCATAATTCTTCGAACTTTCATTCCATTCAAGACTCTCAAACTTCAATTTAACATTCTTGCTCTCATCCACGACGCTCAGATCCTTCGCTGGCGTTTCAAATATGAAGTTCTCCAACTGCTCAGCCAAGCGACTTGAAGTACCTAGTACCGATTTCCTCCTCATCAATGGATGACTTTCAAATAAGCTTTCTCTCTTCTGCGTTGCAGCGATCAATCTTTCGCTTGATCTTGTGTGCTCCAGTACGTAGGCACGTGCAGCCACGATGCTGGGCAATGGGAGAGCCAGGGTTGGAATTGACGATGTGCTGCTGTTGGTCGATGACTTCCACCGACTGCTTGAGATCGCGAGATGTGGCTGCAACTCGGCATCATGTCGTGCAAGATTTCCCGTCGTAGTTGAAGTCATCGTAACACAAGACCGTCGACGGAGCGTGTGATGTCCTTTGAGGAGGTCACCTGATGTAGTAGGCGACTAGGTAGCGATGTAGCAAGGTTACAAGGCCGGGAAGCAGCGTAGTATTGATGTATCGAAGTGACGATGCAGAAATGTAGCTTTCTGTTGGCTAAGATTTTGAAGAGTCCATGGACGGTCAAGTCTTCATCCAACTTGACGTATTCCACCGACCAGAGGTTTTGGCTGTTCGAGCTGTGGATATTTGTATATCCGAGGGATAATTCTCGCCAGGCGGAGCAAGAAGATGAGCGCTTTGAAGACGGACATGATGAGCCACTATTTGTTCGTGATGAGATGCTTTGTGTGGTTGAGTTGAATGGCTTGAACGTTTCATGCAACTGACACACTTAAACAGAGAGTTTTAGAGAAAGAAAAAGGAGGAGATGTTTCCCAAGACTAGAGATGTTTGACTGAGTTGATAGTCTGTCGCAACTTGGAAAAGGAGTATGAAGGGTGCCTGCAGCATTTGAAGCAGAATCCTGACACTCTGTCTGGATACTCTGGAAATCTCAGATGGGTGATTCAATCATCTGAGCTCTACGTCACGGGCTCTGCGCTGTCAAGTGGAATTCTAAGCACAAGGCATCGAGGCAGAGATACTATCAAATGCCGAGTGAACCCAAGGTATGCGTATGTGCTCATGAAATGCTATGCTATGCTATCCCATTCTT
>JBAMDN010000470.1:0-15580 GCA_037074945.1 Tetracladium marchalianum
ACACCCCCCCCCTTTAGGACACCCCACTAAATCCACCACTTTATATGAACCACTAAAACTTTACAACACCTGAACTTCGATATAATACCCCGGTAGATTTAACATCTATAGATAAATCCGAATCGTTTAAATTAACCTCGATAGCTCTAGCTTAAATTTAAGCCTCCCTAATAGCCTTAGTAATCTGAGTAAACTTAGAATTCGGATTAGCTTATACTCTACGACGTTTTCTCGGCTTCTATAGATCTAATTAAGGTTCTAGTTCTTTAATTCGACGCTTAGCTTATACGAGAGTAAAGTCTTTCTTATCTAAGCTCTTTATACCTTTACGGAAGAGCTGTCGACGTGTTAGAAGATTATTATAGCTAAGCCGAGTTAAAGTATCGAACTATAATCGTAGTTCTTTTCTAGCTTTCGGGGTACTTTACTCTACCGACGATATACTTATATTCTAATCGGTAGTTGTTAGGATATCAGGTCATAGATATCCTCTTGGCATAGGTTCTGACGGGGATAGTAGTATGTTACGGTTTAACACCCTATACTATAGGATATTTATTTTAGATATAATATAAGATAGTCAGATCTTCGTACGAGCTCTATAGTTTCTAGTATATAGTAATAACTTCTTTTCCTTCGTAAGAAAGGAAAGAGGTTATACGGAATTTATAATTATTTAACTCGACTAAGAGAAGAACTAGAGGATCCTTATTATACGTATATTATTTATAATACCTTAGTTTTAGACTAATACTAATTAGTAATTATTAAAGACTATAGAATAGCTAGGATAAGAATTAGGAAGAGACAGGTCGTACGAAGGACAGGTGCTGTCTATGGGTCCCAAGAGACTCGTTTTAACCTTAGCAATACGAAACTGAACCAAGTACAGGACAGCTACGTATTGCTAAGGTTAAAACGAGTCTCTTGGGACCCATAGACAGCACCTGTCCTTCGTACGACCTGTCTCTTCCTAATTCTTATCCTAGCTATTCTATAGTCTTTAATAATTACTAATTAGTATTAGTCTAAAACTAAGGTATTATAAATAATATACGTATAATAAGGATCCTCTAGTTCTTCTCTTAGTCGAGTTAAATAATTATAAATTCCGTATAACCTCTTTCCTTTCTTACGAAGGAAAAGAAGTTATTACTATATACTAGAAACTATAGAGCTCGTACGAAGATCTGACTATCTTATATTATATCTAAAATAAATATCCTATAGTATAGGGTGTTAAACCGTAACATACTACTATCCCCGTCAGAACCTATGCCAAGAGGATATCTATGACCTGATATCCTAACAACTACCGATTAGAATATAAGTATATCGTCGGTAGAGTAAAGTACCCCGAAAGCTAGAAAAGAACTACGATTATAGTTCGATACTTTAACTCGGCTTAGCTATAATAATCTTCTAACACGTCGACAGCTCTTCCGTAAAGGTATAAAGAGCTTAGATAAGAAAGACTTTACTCTCGTATAAGCTAAGCGTCGAATTAAAGAACTAGAACCTTAATTAGATCTATAGAAGCCGAGAAAACGTCGTAGAGTATAAGCTAATCCGAATTCTAAGTTTATAGATACTAAGGCTATTAGGGAGGCTTAAATTTAAGCTAGAGCTATCGAGGTTAATTTAAACGATTCGGATTTATCTATAGATGTTAAATCTACCGGGGATTATATCGAAGTTCAGGTGTTGTAAAGTTTTAGTGGTTCATATATAAAGTGGTGGATTTTAGTGGGGTGTCCTAAAGGGGGGGGGGTGTCCCGAAGGGGGGGGGTGGCGACTTACTGAACAATATTTACAGCTGACGATTCATCTGGAGTGTTATTCCAACAAGTACCTCCGATATATTCGAATACCTTCCCATAGCGTTGGCGATCCACGTAAGTGGTGGCTCCTCTTGGAGCAACAACGGGACTACCCTAATCTCTCTAAAACAGCCCTTGATATACTCTTAATTCCTGCTATATCTACATTAGTTAAAAGGTCATTCTCTTCAGCTAATATAACGGTATCTGACCGCCGAAATCGGTTAGACCCACGTATAATTAAGGCGATTGAGTGCCTGAAGTCCTGGTTGAAACTTAAGGAGCTCCGAATGGATTAGAGGCGCCGAACGAGGCAACGGCCTACTTTTACACGGTTGTCTTCACGGTTGTACAGCGTATTTGTACTGTATTTGTAATGGTGCGATGCTCGATTTTTATACACTGTATTCTAATACGGTAGTGGTATTTTAAGGTTGAAATACTCCAGTATATACGGCCGTGTCACTATTCCCCACACTGCAACCAATATCTCGTCACCTCACCTCAAACCACACTCACTTCCACTGCTTAACAATGATATCTGCCGCCCTCTCAGCAATGCCATAGACAGCAGTCTGGATATGCGCACTCGGTAAAATCGGAATGATACTCGCATCCACAACTCTCAATCCCTTGGTACCATAGACTCTCAAGCTAGGGTCTACAACACCGCCATCCTTCTTCGGAAGCATCGCACACGTACCAACAGGGTGGAAGATGCTCAACGTCGTGCTCTTCGCGAATGACTGCCACTGTTCTTCAGTCGAGACAGCTGGCCCAGGCTCGTACTCCGAGGACCAGGTTCCTGCCAATGCCACCGTGCTCGCGATCTGCCTCATATACTTTGCGGCTGCCACAGCTGCGGCGAGATCGTACTTGTTCGAGAGATAGTTGGGCGAGATGATGGGTTGTGTCGTGATGGCCGAACCGTTGATATGGACCGATCCCTTGCTGAAGGGGTGCTGGATGGCGGCGATCAAGGCGAAGAATTCGGCTCCGTACAGCGGTGTTCCGACTGCTGGGTAGCCCTTGACACCAGTATACCCGTCCGAGAAGATGACCTCGAGTTGCGGCACGGACGAACTGAGTTTGGAGTCCGTGAGGTAGGAGAGCTTCTTTTTGTCGATCGGGTTGTTGGGATCGGCGACTTGCTTGGCCAGAGAGAGGAGCGACGAGCCGGTGGATTTGGAAACTTGGTTCCACGTCAGGTAGGTGTATCCGCTTCCTGTATAGTCGTACATGGAAACCTCCTTCGCGTTGTACAGGGCGAGTTGCTCGGCTGCGAAGGTCGTGTTGTAGCGGAGTCTGTCGAAGGAGAGATACTCGGGCTTCAACTGGTACGAGCTCTGGATACGGATATGATCTTGGAGATTCTCTCCGACTCCTGGAAGATCCGAAATGATTTTTGAGACGCCATTGGCTTTCAAGAGATCCTTGTTGCCGATACCAGAGAGTTCGAGGATTCCGGGGGACTGCAAGGAGCCGGCTGAGAGGATTACCTCTTTTCGAATCGATATTGTCTTTCCATCCTCCAAGGTCACTCCTGAAGCAGTCTTGCCTTTGAAGTTGACCTTTGCCACTCTCGTTCCGAGGAGTAGGACGAGGTTTGGTCTCGCTGCTTCCAGGTATGCAGTACTATACGATCGAGTGTAGTCACTCTCTCGGATGTTACTTGGTTGTCGCATGACACCGAGAGGATTTCCGTTCAAACTGGCTAGGTTGGTCTTGATTCCCAATGAGTTTAGCGCGGGGATGAATGCCAATTGATGCTTTGGTAGGATTCTGTTGATGAGAGTCTGGATAAGTCCTCCTTTTCCCACTCCATCACCTTTATATTCAGGAGACGGATAGAAGCTCTCTACCTTCAGCATGCTAGCATAGAGATTCTTCCAGTTCCAACCTGGGTTTCCCAGCTCTTCCCACGAGTTGTAATCCGCAACACTCGCCCTATCCCAAGTCATGAGATTCAGAGCCGAGGAGCCACCAAGGACCTTTCCACGAGCCATTGAGAACCGTCGGCTGCTCGCCCCAGCCTGAGGGACTGTAGTAAAGTTCCAATCATACTGCGTACCGAGCGTGGAGCCCTTTCGGCCAGGGACCGTTATTCTTGGTTCCGTACGGCCATCTTGACCTGCTTCAATGACGAGAATGCAGTCCTTGGGAAGACATTGGCTGAGACGAGAAGCAACGGCGAGACCAGCCGTACCACCACCTACAACAATCTAGAGATCTCAGACACATGCAAAAGGAATCTCCAAGAGTTGTAATCACTTACAAAGTCATAAGTCGACAGGCCCTCGCTGCATTTACGGCTTTGCTCGTAGGATGCAGCACGAACGCTTGTGAAGGAGAGGAGGCAGAGAAGCAACGAAAACAGCTTCGAGAAGCTCGACTCCAGGACTCTCGTCATGGCTGCAGCTGTAGGGAAGAGAACGAGAATTATTTTTCCTCTTCCTGAAGAGATTGTTCAAGGAAGGGGAAGGGAGAGAGGATGCAAATATCGAGAGTTTTCCACATCTTGCTCTTGTGCAGATAACCTGCTCAAAAACTGAACCGATGGCCGAAATTCCCCCAGATGTCATCTTCATTCCCTCAGGCTAATTACCCTTTTGAGATCTTCTATTCCGTGCCTGCATGTTGGCCCTGGTAGATGTTGATGGGGGTTGCATACCGGGCAGATTACTTCATTCAATGTGACGGTACTGCGCTTGGCAGTGCTGCAGGGAGTTTGCTGGGGTACACAGGGGAAACAGAAAAGTTCGTTCTCCATAACAAAGGCGGAAACTTAATTGTCCCAATAACTCTCAATTGAGATTAAGGATCAATACATGTTCTTGTTGAAAGTCAAACCAGTACGATAATTATGTCAGATCAGGGAAGAGATAGCAAGAGCCAGGAAGAACGAAAAGGCAACAATTTCAGTGTGCAGAATCGGGATACTTCAGTCTGGTCGATTATCGAGCCGTTCAGCTGCGAGGGACAAGCACCGCAACCCTAGGAATATAATGAAGCCCGATGCCGAATCATAAGAGGATCCGACGATATCATTGTGGGAGCGTACTGTCATTCCCTACAGTTTCATTACCTGCAGTACAGCCCTGTCTGGAAAGGGGTTGACAGTGGGTCCCGTTCACCCTGTAAGGCGGTGAGAATGCTAAAAAGCTAAGTCGCCACCCCCCCCTTCGGGACACCCCACTAAAATCCACCACTTTGTATATAAACCACCAAAACTTTACAACACCTGAACTTCGATACAATCCCCGGTAGATTCAACATCTATAGATGAATCCGAATCGTTTAAATCAACCTCGATAGCTCTAGCTTGAATTTGAGCCTCCCTGATAGCCTTGGCATCCACAAACTTGGAATTCGGATTGGCTTGTACTCTACGACGTTTTCTCGGCTTCTGTAGATCTAATTGAGCTTCTAGTTCTTTGATTCGACGCTCAGCTTGTACGAGAGCAAAGTCTTTCTTATCTAAGCTCTTTACAGCTTTACGGAAGAGCTGTCGACGTGTTAGAAGATCATCATAGCCAAGCCGAGTCAAAGTGTCGAACTGTAATCGTAGTTCTTTTCCAGCTTTCGGGGTACTCCACTCTACCGACGATATGCTTGTATTCTAATCGGTAGTAGAGTGCTCTGGTAGTACTATAGGGGCTTTATTACTATTCTCTAGTAAAAGCCGGCTCATTAAAGGCTTGGCCATATTAAGTGGCCATAACCCCGTAGCTTGCCACCCAGCTTTGACATTCTCGGCCGTAATAGCAGCTTGCCGTGCCTTATAGTAACATAATAAGAAGTTTCGTTTACCAATTGGTACGGAATCGATCAAGGAAGCCAAGAGATTAAGCTCTTTTCGGTAAGCAGCCTTAAGAGGAGAGAAAATCGATAGATCCAGTGGCTGTAAGACATGCGACGAGTGGGCCGGTAAATATAATAGATATATGTTATATTCGAGACACTTAAACATAAATTCGGTTGTTTCATGGCTACCATGGCCATCTAAGATCAGTAATCGAGCCGAATCATCTCTTGGCGCTGTTTGGGGAATAAACACTTTCTCGAGCCACTCTAAGGCAGTATTATCAGTAGTCTATCCGTTCTCTGTAGCAGTGAACTGCCAGCTACTAAAAGTACTGATGTCGGCCGGAAACCACTGTTGTTGTACCGACTTTCCCTTATATATCACCAGTGGATCGGTTTTCTCCCCTACAGCCGAGATAGCTTCGATAAATGATGTCCAACTCCTAGAACCGGGCTGTTTCTTCTGTACAAAACGTCGATCCGAGCTACTAAGTACTAAGCCATTCAGGCCCTGACCTTCCATGATGCCAGCTTCGTCCATGTTCTATCGATTTTCGGGCTTAATCTCTTTGATCGCTAGGATCTGGAAGTTTTAGAACCAAGCTTAAATTATACTAGTAGTAGCCCCGTTTACTCGTACAGAGTCGACTGTAATTTGCCGTTTCGTCTTAAGAATCGGATGCCGTAATAAAAATCGATTTACCCAGCGCTTTCCAAGTGGTCGATCATCACCTTGTAGCTTACAGAGTCGTTCCCTAAACACCCTTAATTGCGCATGCGTAATACTATAGCCGAGAGCCTCCTGGGTGAGTACCTACTTAGCTAATCGATCCTCTATTACACTCGGAAGCCTTTGTAAGTATTCAGCTGCGTTTTGACGGCTAGCGTTGTGTTCTAATCGTCGGTGAAGTGTTGATCGTGGTATACCCCACTCCAGAGCAGCTTTACGTAGTGACTTGCCATTTTCTATCGCATCGAGTGCGCGTACGATGTTATACTCGGTGTATTGGTTTTTTATGATGATTTTGATGTGAATTATAATTTTCAAGTTAATTAGATCAAAGTTACGAAAGATATCAATTTTTGAAGTCAAAGTGGTGATGTTGAAGAAGTTTTGGTGGGGTGTCCCAAAGGGGGGGGTGTCCCGAAGGGGGGGGTGGCGACTTAATGAACCTTTACTACTTCCCTCGGCTAGAGCTGGCGGAATAGCTGAATCGGGGTTATATCGCTATCCGACTACCATACCAAACCAGTAAAAGAAAGCCATCAACAAATTCCCTGAATACATAACCAAACCCCCTTATTAAGGGCTTGTCGGTAAGGCAGCTGGTTTGACAACGGCCGCTCCTTCCACTGCAAATTCACCCTCGAGAATTCCTGAAATGCTGACTTTCCACACCCACGAAATAGGCCTCCTCCGTCCTGTCTTTCGTCGCCACTGGTTTTACCCTTCTTCCCCCCGGGGTCAGATCATTCCACGCCTTCGCCATGCCTCGAAGGGATCCCAAGGAGCTGCACAACGCGGCCCGACCTGGTCGTTGTCTCAATGATTTGCAAGAAAATGGCCACTGGAGGCGATCGGATTGGTCAATTTGAAACGCCCTGCTACCTTACTCCGTTCGGTCGGCTTCTGAATTATTCCCTGGCGTTCTCGGTACTTTCCTGATACTGCCGGGTAAAAGGCAGAAATTACCCAGGCTGCTGGCAATTTTCTTTATCATGGAGCCTGTTCACCGTGCTCTGTCCTCTCCAAGAGACGTTGTTACCAAATCTAGATCCTTTGCTCTCTGTTCGTTGCCGAAGACCCAATGGCTAATGATGGCGCTCCAGCCCTTGTGTTGCCGGAGGATAGGGATATGGGAATTGTGCTCCTCGTTCTGACATCCATTCTGATTTCTTTCGTCATTCTTACCACAGTATTGCGGGTTTGGGCACGCTTGAAGCGTGGAGTTTTGGGTTGGGTATGTCTTTTCCACCCAGTCATAGCAGCGAGTATTCTAGTTCCAACCACTAACTGATTCGATAGGATGACTACACAATCATCATATGTTGCCTTCTCGCAATTGGACGGACAATAGTCCAAATCGTTTCAGTGAAGCATGGCAATGGGCGACACAAAGCCTACTTATCTGAGGAGAACTACCAATACGTCAACTTCCTCACTTGGGTGACGCAAATTTTCCTCTTTCTCAACATCGGCCTCCTGAAATGCTCCATCTGCATCCTCATCCTGCGGATTAAAGACACTCCCGTCTTGATATGGTCGCTCTATGCCATGATGGTTGGTCTAGCTGTCACGAACCTCGAGTGTGTCCTGGTACTTTTAGCACAGTGCAATCCGGTCAAGAAATACTGGAAGCCAGATACCCCAGGTAAATGCTGGGACACCAAAGTCAGAATATACTCTATTTACCTTCAAGTCGGTATGTATCCTCTCACTCAATTTCTTTTGTAAAGCCAAACCAAGATCAAAAATTTGTACATTAGCACTTGTTAATCCACACAAAAGCCTATAGCGTAGTCACAGATCTTATCTGCGCCCTCCTTCCTATAGTTGTCGTCTATAACGTGCAGATGAGACGTTCACTGAAATTCGCGGTCTGCGGCCTCATGGGCCTGGGCTTGATAGCCACGGTAGCAGCAATTGTACGCGCATCGTCTCTAGGAACCAGAGTCACCGATCTCTCCTACGACTACTGCATCGCCGCCATCTGGGCCAACACAGAGCTCTACCTAGGAATCATAGCAACCAACCTCTCGTTGGCGAGATCCATCTACGGCTACTTCACCGGACGCATCGGTACGGATCTCAGATCGACAAGTTCGAGGAAGCCCACAACGAATGCGAGCTTCGGCATGGCGAGGTATCTCAGTCGGGGCAGGAAGGAACATGCTGGGGATGGGACTGGTGCGCGTGCTAGTGAGGCCGTTGAAAGTGACTCTAGTCAAGTTGAGCTTAGGCTTGAGGGGAATGTGGTAAAGACTACTGAGTTTAGACTTGAGGAGAGATCTTTGAGTAAAGATCGGGATACCATGAATGAATCGAATATTGTTCGAAAGAGCTAGAGCAGGTGAAGAGGATGCTTCTTACAGTACCTACTTAGGTAGGTATCTAGGTAAGTAAAGACTGGACTTTAGCGGTAAGGCTTCTCGTGCAGGATCTGATGTAGATAGAACTTGAATCTACTGGGGACAATAGCTTTGATATGGAATTCTCATTGGTACTACTATCCATAATTCCTAATACTATTCTCCCTCCAATCGACTATCAATTGGGGTTTTTTTTGGTAATATAATAAACGGTAAATTCCAGGAACATTCGATACGTGCCAGTTTTAGGCACATACTAGCTTTAGAAAGGATCCCGTTTGGAACAGAAACCGAGGACAGCCGGCAGAACACCGAAGCCGACGACGGGTGGCAGAACACAATGACCGAAATCGACAAGAAGCTGGCGAGCAGAACTCGAGCCGAGGTCGATGAATCGAACAGGTGGTGTATAGTCACATTTTAAAGTAGAGGGTGATAGTGTGATTGCTAGGATGCTCGTACAGCGGAGGTGAAGGTAGAGCTAGATTTCTCTAAGTTGCCGGCAACTTACCGAGGGGGCAGCAATAATGAATAGTAAAGCGGGAGGGACGTCATGTTCACGGGATTGGAAGAATTTACACAGGGATTAACGACAAAGTGTGAAAGCAAGGCTGGAGGGGAATTCAGGACATACGACTTCGATGGACATACATAATCTTGTTTCGCCCAACAACCACACTCGCCAACAGCCACCCTCACCAACACCATATCTCGTTTTACTTGCACAACTTCGCGAGTCCTTGTGCGTTGGCTTGTTGTAGCTAGATTAGTAGTGCTCGACTGCTCGATATAGTAATGCTAACCATAGCCCCGAAATAATGTTACGTAGTGGCTCATACTAGCTACGTTTACGTAGAATAGTAACAGAAGTAGTATCTACAGCGTCTATCTTCTCTAATTCGACAGACAGGCCAGAGAGTTATCTTTAATTAGTATATAGAGGATAGGTATTTTAAAATCTATGAGCAGAACTATAAATAAAATGTATGGCGAATATAGAGGAAGCGTAGGAAAGAGAGAGCGATCGTAAGCTTTAACTTCTAGAATATAATCCGCTAAGTAAAATTAAATTATTACCTAGATTCTTCGGCTAGAAGAGGCTGGCGGAGGGGGATTACTACATCGTATACCTATCTGTCATAACCAAGAGGAGTAATGACGGCTCTCAGTAGCAAGAGTTATGTAAAGTATAACTCTAACCTTATATAGCTTATGCTTAGAACACGTAGTATAAGTACGATCCTGTAAGGGGCCAGCCCCTTTGGGTAAAGCGCGGGTGAACCCACGCTCTCGTGGCGTGACGCTTGGCACCCGTATATTTTCTTCAGGACTTAGCGCAGGACTTATCTTTCTCCTTTATCGAACTTGTTAAATACTACATTAAACTCCAGCGTATACGCCGCTCTCCCGTGACAGATCCTATACGTGCTTAGCAAGCTATAATCCTATATAATTAACTACTTGCCCCCTCTCTTATAGAAGGGGTATAAGATTAATTCTATATATATAGTAGTGCTTATTACTACTTCTGTTACTCTTATATCCGCTATTACTCTACTCGTAGGCCTTCCTAAGTATTATAGTTCTAAGCCCTGTTTACTCGATAAATAAGTTAATAAGCTTCTACTACGTTATACGAAGCCTCGTAGAGCTATATTCTATTCTTTTATTTATTACCGATAATCCTTATATCGACATTTCTCTACTCGTCGTAAGTATATTATCCTTAAAAATCGTCGTAAGCTATAGACTTATAAGCGACCTTAAATTATAGTAATAATAGATCGATTAGACGAAAGTTAAGGCTAATACTTATAGCGTATAGAAGGATATTAATCTAGATATCGATATAAGTATATAAAAGACTCCTTTAAGCGAGCTAATACTTCTTATAAGTATAGAAGAGCTAATCGAGTGTCACGATCCGTACTCTACAACTAATGTAGAGGCTGAGGAAGGTTAGGTTTAGTCGCTAATTTAAAGTAAGGTAGTATTACTAGGGTAATTATAAAGAAGTATTTAAACTAATAAGTAAAGCTTATAATCTCGGTATTAACTTAAAGTTAAGTACTAAAGCTCTTATCTAATAAAATACTATTCTACTTATATAGAACCTTTATTCTCTAGGATCTCTATAGATCCTAAAGATCCCTTAGGATCCCTTATAGATCTAGGAGATCCCTAGATCTAACTAGTCACGTGATTACTATTAATTACTAACTTACTAACTAGTTATAGGAGTTCTCTGTAGAGTAGTTCTAGCTAGCTACTCGGCTTCTAATACTATAATACTCCCGAGCCTTAGGCTCCTTATATAACTAGAAGTCACGTTCGTAACACTATCCCCTTTCCGTCCTTAGCGTGACCCTCACGCTTAAGTATAACTAAAGGAATATCGACGATAGCCTATAGCTATCTTCTTCTCTTATTATACTACCCGTACGTTTTAAGAAATTAAAAGAGCGCTACGAACTTATAGACTAAATCGACTCCCGAGGAATTAGTATATCGCCTTATTCGTCTTATATTAAATTTAGGAAGACCTACGTAGTCCTAAATAAGAAATCGAAACGTTACGGCGAATATATCCGCCGTAGTAAGAAGTATAATATTATAAGTATTTCTATTAGTGATTAGAATACTCTTAAACGCGAGAGAAGAGTAGTTTAAAGTTCGAACGAGACACGGCTTTCGAGGCAGCGATAAAAGGCCATAGCTACGTATTCGTCGGTTAGAGAAGTAATAAGGAGTCTATTAAAAGAGCGCGGAGCTAAAATACTTCGCCGCGGTCTAGAGACTCTAGATAAGTTAGAAAGCGAAGGAAGAAAAGGAAAGGTTAGAGAAAGAGAGAGTTAAGGAGTAGCGGCTACTCGACACTCTAGCTCTTACGGAAACGCCCTTACTAGTCGACCCGGCGGTCGACCCGGCCTTACTTACCGCTTTCGCTAATCTAAACTCTTCTTTCTAGATTTAGAACTAGGACCCGGTGGCCTTTAGTAGTAGTACTCTATTAGTATCTAGTAGTAGTTAAGGTTTATCTTTAGTTCTTAAGAATTCTTAGATTATAGGTAATCCTTCTACTTAATTAAGTAGTAAAGCTTATTCCTAACTAGCTTATAGTCTAGGATCTTTTCTACTTCGTACTCTACTTCTAGGTTTACTAGTTATATTAGTATATTAGGAGCCGGTAGTACTCCTGGTAGTACTTTCTCGAGAAGGGAAACATAAAACACTAGAAAGATATTTATATTCTTTAGTAGAGCGAGTTTATAATTTAATCGTCCTTTAACTATCTTAATTTTAAATAGTCTAAGTTTCTTATAGTCTAATTTATCGCTTAGTCTCTATATCTTAATATTTCGTCGTAATAGGTAGACCTTATCCCCCTCCTTTAGCGTTAGCTCCTGACTACGCTTTAAATTATAGTATAGTACGTTCTTTTCTACCACGAATCGTAGCTCCTCTACTAATTCGGTATATAGGTATTTAATTTTATTAACCTAGACCCTTACTAGTTAATTATTAATATCTAACGAATAAGGTTTATTATACGCTTTCTTCTTATACCTATAATTAGCGAAGAACGGCGAGACCTTAGTAGTATCCGTAATCGAGCTATTATATACGAATTAGGCTAGCGGTAGAAGCGACACCTAATTATCTATTTTATAGTTAATATAGTATCTTAGGTAAGCCTCGATAACTTAGTTTATTCGTTTAGTTCCTTTATTTATCTATAGATAGAACGCTATAGATAGCTTTCTCTTAACTCTTAAGTAGGCGGTTAAGGCTATCTAAAACTTCGATATAAAGAGTTTATCTCGATCGGAGACTATCTCTTCTAGTATACTATAATAAGCGACTACTTCTCGTATAAAAGCGAAGGAGAGCTCTTCGGCTATACTAGATTCTTTATATAAGATATATATTATATACTTCGTAAGCCTCTCTACTATAACTAGAATTAAATTATAAGTAATTCCGGTTATTAGATCTCTTAAAGGTAGTAGTTTAATAATAAAATCCTACTAGATTAATTTCTAAGGTACTCCTAGAATAGGTATAGTACCTATTAATCCGTACGGCGAGTATTTCGCGGACTTATTTCTAATATAAGTATTATACTCGTTAATTACTTCTTTAACTAAGGCCTTAGCCCGGTTAATATAATAGTTTTACTTAATTCTCTAGAGAGTTCGACGCTAGCCTTAGTATCTATAGGCTAGCGCGGAATAATACTTCTAGATAAATTCTTTAGCGATAGAGTCAGGGACGACTAATCTACCGTCTTAGTATTTAACGTCTCCCGAGTTTCTTCCTTATACCTCTATAAATCTCTTTATCCTATAGTCCTTAAACCTTAGTAAGGAGAGCTATTTCTTATACGTTTAGTACTAGATTCTCGTTAGCGTCTTCCTTAAATATCGCGATTTATTTATATATCTTATCTCCTTCGTAACCTAGTTAGCGACTAAGGGCGTCTAGTTATAACGTTATTCTCGTCTTTAATATATTCGATAACTAGGTCGAAGTTCGCGATCTCTTAGTACTAACGAGCTAATCGTCTATTATCTAGGATCTTTCGTTAGTTATAAAGGTCCGTAGATTTATATAATCGGTTTATACTATAATAGTATATTTAGCGCCTAGGAGGTAAATCCTCTAATATTTTAGAGCTTTAACAATAGCTATAAGTTCCTTCTTATAGATAGGGTAGTTTTATTTAGCGTAGGCGAGTATTTCTCGGAGTAATATACTATAGGATATAGTTTTCCGTTCTCGTCTAGCTAGAGGTATACTAGCTCCTATAGCTAGTATCTAAAGTATCTAGTTTATATAATACTTAGCTTATCTTTGAAGAAACTTCTTAGGACTAGATCCTTAGCTAAATCGCTTTCTTAAGTTCTTCAAAGGCTTCTATTTCCTTTATTCCTATAACAAAAGGTACTATCCTTCTTTATTAGGCTAGGTAAGAGGGGTGGTAATTTCCGAATATCCCTTAATAAATTATCGGCTAAAAGTTACCGGTTCCTAAGGAATAGATTAGATATCCTTTACGTTCTAGAGCGTAAAGGCTAATTCCTATAATTACTTTTATTTTTTCGGGGTTAATACTTAAGTTACTCTAGGTCGGATCACGATATAACCTAGAAATAAAGTTTCTATTACCTTAAATTCGTACTTTCTTAAGTTTTAGGTCGAGAGTCTACCGTCTAGAAGTACTCTATAAGACTAAGTCTAATATATTCTTTATATTCTTCTTCTTTTTTAGAGTATACTAAGAATATCGTCTAAGATAGATAAATAACGAACTTACCTAAGATATTCTCTTAGGATATCTATTATTTTATCTCTAGTACGTCGCTAGGCTACGTTCGTAAGTCCTAAATGGTATTACTATCGGCTTGTATAGATCCTAGAGAGGTACTAGAATAGTAGCTATCTATTCGTGTCCTTCTTTTATTCGTAATTAGATTAAAAGCGCTTCGTTAATCTAACTTTAGTAAATATCTTTACTTTAGCTAGCCTATCCCGTAAGAACTAGGCGTATTAGGTAAAGGGTATTAGTCTCGTATCGTAATGTCGTTTAGTTCACGGTAATCGCTGTAAGGTCTTCCTCTTAGGGTCGTCCTTCTTACCTACGAGTAGTATATTACTTAATACTAGTAGACTTAGATAGGACTAACCTATCCTTTCGCTAAGTACTTTTTCGATATATTCCTCTAACGTCTTAGTATTATTATATCGATATCTTCCGTAATTTCTAAGTAAAGGAGGTACTCGTTCCTCTCCTTTAGTTTTATTTCGTAGTCCTATAGTTAATATTCGGGTAGAGCTCTAAAGTCTGTCGGGTTATCGAATAACTCCTTTAAATTCCTTATACTATATAGGGATCTTACTAACTTCTGTTATAGTAACCTATAGAGGACCCTCGGTTCTGTTAAGGTGTCCGGTAGCGTCTTTAGAAGAGGTGGCGTAAACCTCGTTCCGGCCTTATAGTTAATAATACGAACCCTCGTATTTATATCGTCCGAATTATAGCGTTCTTATAACCTAATCGATTTCTAGATTATATTCCTTAATCTAGGGTATCCTAAGGATAGCCTCGTGATTTCTTATAGGTATAACGTTAAACTAGACTTCCGACACGTGTCTATCGTCCGACCTTAGCTTAGAGGGAATAGTACCTTACGTAATAAGTCCGTTATTTCCTTTAACGTTTATTCTATCTACTACTTATAGGATATATACTTTAATCTTACGAATTAGTATATTAATTCGTGTAATAGTTCTCGAGGATATAAAGTTTCCCGTAGCTCTATAGTCGATTAAAAACTTTACTAGTCTTTCCTCGAATTCGTATATTTACGATAATCTATCCTTCTCCTTTAGTAGCGTAGATCTCGTTAGGTTCTCGTAGGACTTCTACGACTTCCTCTTCTATAAGTTAGTCTTCTTAAACTCTAACACGATAACTCTATTCCTTAAGTCTATAAGGGTAGCGTTACTTAAATATCCTTAGTACGTAATTAGTCGATAACTTATTATACGAAGTTATATATCTAACCTATCGTAAATCGTACTTATTTCTATAAACGTATTATTTACTTTTCTTCGATAATTTCCTAGATTTATCCTAGCTCGAGGATATCGATAAGATTATCCTCTGTCTTTCCTTCGAGCTATTCTACGGTTAGGAGTTAACGAACTCCGTAGTAGAACGCGATCCTTTCGTTATCTATATATATAACTATATAAGGAATCCCTACTTTAGGAGGTTATTCTAAGTATCGATTAGCGTTTTACTATACTCTAAGGTCGATCGAAGACCTCTAGGTATTTCCGTCTTCGTTATCTTTAATATA
>JBAMDN010000471.1:0-60011 GCA_037074945.1 Tetracladium marchalianum
ATCCTCTCCTGTCGAAACAACCCGACCTCCTCCAATCTACGCCCAGTTCTCCAGTGAGCATTTCACAAAGCAACAATTTGGAGGAAAGTTTTTGGAGGAGGAAATCGATCGATATACACCTCAGAACTATTCCGCAAGCCAGCAGCGGGATTTCTATGGTCCTGGTCAACACCCATCTCTCACCCGACGTGACGACAGCTCTCAACGACCAAAGTCAACATATCTACCAAGCAACTTTAGCTTACAGGACCTCACCCGGAGGGTTAGTGGTGGTTCAAGACACAGTTCTGAGTTAGCAAGAAAGCTATCTGAATCTCGCCGACCAAGTGCAACCAGAGTGTTGACCTCATCATCAACACAGTCAGATGTTCGTGCGCCAAGTCGAGGACAAAAAATGATGACGGCTGTCACATCATTGACTACCAAGCAGAAAGCTCCTGTGTCACAAAAAGAGTCGGAGAAGGAACAGGTACTCGCAGATAAGGATGTTGATCGAGAGTTTGAGGCAATGCTGGATCGAAGAAACATTCCTGAGCATCAGCGTGGAAAGATGCGAAGTCTTGCTATGTCTATGAAGAAAGATTTCGTCAGGCAAGATTGGGCTGAGATTGCTGCCGCGAAAAATGGGAGACCTGGAACAAACGGAAGTGTGTCAAGTGCTGATGCATCTTCTGAGAACCAAGAGATCCCTGACGCTAAGGCAAAACGACCAAGAAGCCGTACATTTACTCTCTCCCGAGCTGTGAGCAAGGAGACTTTGTCTATTGCGAAGAAATCAAAAGTTGGAGCAACATTCGGTCGTCATTCCAGGAAGAACTCGACCGAGAATGTCAAAGAGACAAGCAGCAAGTCGTTGACCTCCTCGGGTGCTGCCGCTGCACAGAACATTGTGGCCAAGTTCAAGGGACAAACTCCTACCGATTTCGTGACATATCTGAGAAAGGTCCAAAAGCCTGAACTTGTCGAAGTGGGTCGCCTCCATAAGCTGAGACTTTTACTCCGCAACGAAACAGTTGCATGGACTGATGAGTTCATCGGCCAAGGTGGAATGACAGAAATGGTTGGATTGCTTCACAGAATTCTAGGAGTTGAATGGAGGTATGTGTATTTTCCAATGAAACAAATGCATTGCTAATCAAATGTCAGAGAGGAACACGAGGATACTCTACTTCACGAAGTACTTTTATGTCTCAAAGGCCTTTGCACAACAGAACTCGCCTTGGAGCATCTCAACAACTTCCAGCCTACCCTCTTCCCAGCGCTAATTCATATGCTCTTCGATGAAGAAAAGAAAGGTCCAAGTGAGTTCACGACACGCAACATTGTCACTTGGCTTCTCTTCACGTATCTCAAGTCAGCACCTCTGCCCGAACGGTCCCAAAGAGCTAAGGTCCTTCTATCTTACCTCCGGGATCCTCAAAAGAGCGAAGATGAGCGGCCAGTTGGCTTTGTACTTGACATGAGACGAGAACGGCCATATCGAGTATGGTGCAAGGAGGTTGTTAATGTTACGAAGGAGGTTTTCTGGATCTTCTTGCACAATTTGAATGTCATCGCTCTACCAGGCGCTCGTGTTAATGGAGAGGACGAGCCAGCCTGTGCATCAATCAACACAGCCATCTCAACACCCGGTTTTGATATCACCAATATTCACCATGTCTACATGATCAAGCATTTCCCCAAAGAGCTCCCACCGGTTCCTGCAGCACCATATGTTGGCGGTGTAGAATGGGACGCAACAAACTATCTCGCATCTCACCTGGATCTTCTAAATGGTATCCTCGCATCCCTGGAAACCAGTGAAGAACGCAATGCACTCCGTGAATTCATGATTGTCTCTGGCTGGGAGAAATGCATGGGATCCACCCTACGTCTTTGCAAGGAGAAGTTCTATGGAGGAGTGCACGCTGGACTTAGATGCTGGGTCGCAGCAGCTGTAGAGGATGGATGGGACAGCCATGACGTTCGCTGTGGGCCACGAGTTGAGAGCCGCAGTCCTGTGCGAAAGAGTCCAAAGAAACAACCCGCCCAAGTGGCACCCAAGATTGATATGAAGCTTGATTTCCAGGGCGCAGCAGACCCGAAGAACATCAACAGTAATAATGATGACGGCTGGCTATGAATTGTGTTTGCTTTTGTTACGTATGCACGGAGTTTGGTATTATTTTTTTTTTATCGTTTGGGACGGGGATGGCTTCCTGCTTTCACTTCTTTAAAAAATTATTGGAGACGACGAGTCTGGTTTGGGATTTTCTTTTCTTCTCTTTTTGGGAGGGTGGTTTCTTTCCTTTGTACCTACGCTTGTTGTTTGATGATTACGATGAATAATGAGCATGGCACAGATGGGATTCTTCATGGGAGTTTTTTGTTTTAGGAACGAATATGAAACGATAAATTGAATATGAAGACGCTTTGGTACACTCTTCTTGCTCTTCTATTACGTGATCTGGCTTGCACAACTTCTCTCTTGTGACATGCCATAAACCTTTGCAAAAAAAGTCTATTGGAGGAGTTATATACCTGTGTACTAGTGCTATAAATCTGTGTTCTTGTGTTTCTCGGATAATTTCTTGGAGGATGGTGTTTATGGTGGAGGAAGCTCTCTCTCCTTTGTTTTATTTTTGTGGGAGGGAGTTTGCTTGACACTTGTTTATTAATAGAGAATTCAAGATGAAGTTTATTGGATAATATCTATGTATATGCTGCTGTACTCGTTGTTTTAGTCCTCCAGGCCATCCAGAGTCGACTATCGAATGTCCAACTTTTTCAAGACATTCAAAAATCCTTTCGCGATTCGTGCTGGTAAGCTCTACGATCATAACCTTCTACCAAACAAAGATGAGAAGATCATGTATGTGGAGATTGAGATTGCTATTCTTATTCATGTGGGGTCTGTGCCCCGCTAGTGTCTTGGCACTCCAATGTCTAGATCCAGGAAACAGGTGAAGACTTCGACCTTTTGAGTTCAGCTTCAATATCGAGGTACCCAAAACATCGCAACAAGATCGTGGGTTCTCTCGCTGATATTCTATCATTCTCTCCGATCTAAAATTGCCTGCTTAGGATCGCCTCTTACGACACAAACACCCTCGACTTTCATTAACGAGTCGATCTACCTCCTCGTCGTCAATTGTCTCCCGCACGACAACGGATCTCACCTTTGACGACTTCTCTCCGAACAGCGACAGAAGACAAGTACAAATCACAACGCCAGAATATCTAGAATTAATGATAGTTTCAAACCAACCACCCCTCCTCCTCCCAAAGAATGTCAAGAAGAATCTATCTTCAACATAGCTCGACTTTACAAGACCACCTACCCAATCCTCTCAAACCTCAAAACCTCTCAGATTTAGACCATGCTATCAACGACAAGAACATGCAAGTTCCCCTCCTCCGCAAATTACAAACCTTGTCCAGTCAGAAAGACACCTACGCTACTTCGACCGACAAGAGACCCAAGGAGGGTGCCAAATGTGAGGAGACTCGTGAGGTCTTGGCAGAATCTGTTGTCTTGAGCCATGAGAACAAAGAAAAGCATGTACTTTAGCAGCACACACAACCCAGCCTAGGGCAAACAAAGGATAGAAGATAAATGAGATTCTGCTCTATCACTGACCGTAATCTCAGATATATCTTACAACTTCAAATGGGGAGAACACAGATTGATCTGACGACGAGGGTTCTCATTTCCAATACTATTCAGGAACAAGATCAGATAGTATCGACCACTAGCGCCCAAACATTCGTTGATCACTGTGAATCGGCTGAAAAGAGTACAGAAAATTGCTATTTGGATGCTGGAGACAAACGAATAGATATGACTGGGGATGTCCAACCAATTTCAAATTCGAAGTATTCCACATTTCCCTCGGTGGAAGAAGAGAAGAAACAGACTTTGGACGAATCCGAGGACCCAAACGAATCATCATCAGCTCCTAATAATGAAAATTTGGAGGAAACTACAAGTAAAAAAGACAGAGTTCATAGTAGTGCAACTAGCCTTTGGAAGAGTACTGAAGAGCGATTGTTATCAGAAAGTCTGGGCTCTGGGGATAGGGAGTCGGTTGGAAGCTCGGGAGTCGTCCGAAATCATCCCGAATGGCTCTCTCAGCGACCATCATGAAATCATGATTGGGATGATTCTATTCCCGGGCACGTGTACTCGAATGATGGGGCTGGCGTGAATGTACATCTTGACCTGGAAGCTATTCTCGATAACGATATGAGTGATGAGAGGAGCGTTCTGTATTCCTCGAAGATCTGGGAAAGACGGATAAAACAGGACATTTGAGACGTTTGGAAATCGATGTGAAAGGTATTGTACGCGGCGGGCAGAAGATCCACATTCAGAAAGGCATTGAGGTATTTCTCAACATGGCGACGATTACTAGGGACGGGAAGCAACTCGAGAAAACGGTCTTGATATGACGCACAAGTTCTGTTGTATCCCAGCAGCTCTCGAAAGCATGATGGAGAAGATATCGTAAGTTCGCTCCGTTCATAGCTCATTCCTAACAATGTATTAACGATAGCAAAGGAATTGGCAAAGAAAATTATAGGCCAAACAGCACAAGAGGAACTGATTGCATTAATCAACGAGCGAAATTTGACACTGAAATCTTTCTTCGCCTAACACTATGACAACTCTGATGCGACAGCCGGTAATCGGCACGATTTCATGACTGGGGATGCATCTACCTACAGCCATGGGGATTCGTAGTCCTGATGGAACCGAAATTTGCTGGTACGAATCACGAGCCGACTCCGAGACAGACGAACAGACCGAACAATCTTAGTGAAGTTGAGCCGAGATTCCGCAGAGCAAAATGGGAACTTAGTTCAGCCATTGAGAAGTGTTTGGTTCCGGCATCCTCGGCAGGTGTCCACATTGATAGATGAATTGATGGAACTTTAATGCTAGAATCCTAAAATAAATATCCGATGGATTCAAGGATGGGTTTGATTGAGTATTTCGGACTTCTAGAGAACATCCAGAGATGATGTCAGTGCGCAAGTATTTAGCCTATCAGCCGCGCTTTTCAAGATTTAATCGATCCCAACCTCCTTACTTCTTTTCTCTCTTCACGCGTTTGCTTTATCTTAACGGCCAACCTCCCTTCGCAAGAAGGAGTCAATGATTCGAAGCTCCCTGTTTCAAGGAGACATTGAAAATATGGAGATCAAGTGTACTTGTTTATATCGATGACAAGCCGAACCGAAAGTCCGTGTCTAGACCTAAGGTTACCATAGAACAAGCAATTTTGTCCCCATACCCCAGTTTTCCCCTGATCCAATATTGTGGGAACACCTCCAGAACCCCGCACAAGAGAAGCAGGGCTCATCAGGGCCTCGACGGACCTCATTGGAGGAGTTTCTATTGTCCAAAGAACATATATTAACTGCCAAGGTATGGATGAATTGCTTCAACCTTGGCTAACCCCCTCAATACTAGCGCTCCTTCATCTGCATACAATCTCGGCATTCAGGCAAGCCCATCCAAAGAAATGTCGAGTATTGACGAAGTCAAGCATTGGATTCATGCCGAGAGTTCGGATGGTGGCCGATTGCAGGTGCAAGGGCGACGTCAACACATAGACCGGAAAAACTATTCATGCTTTTCCCTTGAGTTGAATCCCCTTTCCACTTTTTACTGGACAATGCGGTCCAGCTGATGGGAGAGTTGAGGTTTATCCGAAGCAAAAATGTGCAAATTTGGTCTGGTCAAGCAGGTACAAAATGCGCCTCCTTCCTCGCGTTGAAACATAGCAGGTTTCGAATTGCTCCAACTCTGAAGACTTCTACATCCGAAAAGATGCGCGGAATCGTTTCTCTCTTCCTCCTTCTAGGAAGTGCTTTGGCAACTCCTACTATTGAACAAAGAGATGGATGTAACCATGACAATTGTCTGGTAAGTTTGGACAAACGTCTTTCATATTCAACAAGCTAACAATAATGTAGCGAGCAATGCTCAGTCGCCCAGCAGAGGCCTCTCCGTTCTGTACAACATACGTTGCTGCGATAACGCCAGTTCCGTTACCCACCTGGGCAAGCTCTTGCCAAAATGCGCCGACTCGGATTTCCAGCGCTTGTGCTTGTGCAAACACGGCACTTCCAACTCCAGGTCCATATGCCCGCATTACACCTCCAGCTGGAGCAATTGTAGTCGATGGCAGCAAAGGATATGCCTACGGCTCATTCCCTTCCGTTCAGGCTGCAATTCTTGCACTCTCCTTCACCACTACAACCGCTCAGACCATCTTCATTTATCCCGGCACATATAACGAGCAAGTCTATATCCCGGTTCTCAAATCTACCCTCACAATCCTCGGATGGACAACCGATGCTCGGTCGTACCAAGCCAATACAGCCACAATCACATTCAACCTCTCTCGTCTAAATGTCACCAACAATGACTTGACTGCGACGCTCCGAGTGTGGAATCCAAATACCAAGATTTACAACATTAACATCAAAAATACATTTGGCCACGTGAATACCAACGGACAGAATCTTGCAGTCTCCGCCCAAGCAAATGGTCAAGCCTTTTACGGCTGTCAGCTTTGGGGATACCAAGACACTCTTCTCGCCAATCGAGGAAACCAGATTTACGCCAAGTCTCTGATCGTCGGAGCCATTGATTTCATCTTTGGCATGTACGCTCAGGCTTGGTTCGATGCCGTCGATATCCGTACCATCGCAGAAGGTTGGATCACTGCATCTGGACGCACTGACGAGCTGAACACTTCCTGGTATGTGATCAACAACTCAACAGTTGCTGGAATCGACAGTACTATTCCGGCGGGTAGCATTGCTCTTGGAAGACCATGGAGGCCATTTGCTCGGGTGGTCTTCCAGAACACATACTTGACAGATGTGGTTACACCCGCTGGATGGAAGGTGTGGAATACAACTCCTGGGTTGGAGGGAATTTCGAATGTTACGCTGGCAGAATACAAAAACACCGGGCCAGGAAGTTTGGCGGGTGGCTCTGGACCAAGAGCTAATTTCAGTATTCAATTGGATGCTCCAATTACGCCTGAGACCGTGTTGGGAGCGACTTGGAAGACAGAGTTCTATGCGGATTTGACGTATTTCTCGTGAGAAGCTCAGCCATGTTGAGACTGCACAAATTTAGCAATAATTGAATAATGACTTCCATCCAAAACTGTACTGTTCTTCAATTCATTTTTTCAGTTGAGAATCGTGACTAAAGTCTGACGACGGCGCTCTTCGTATAAATTTTTTTTCTGCATTAGGTAGACATTCGTGGTATATCCTTGCGATGACATTTCTAATTCGACTCCATTTCTGCCCACTGCTCGCTATGTTTACTTTCGATGGGCAAAAGCGAGAGCTGGTAGAGGTTTAACAAAAATATGCTATGCCAAATAGCCAACGAATCTCATCCACTTACTTCCGGTTCGAAATTGACATTGCTTGTTTTCTTGTCTACAAATACATTACTTCGTAGAAGTCCTCAAGCTTTTTCGGTTCGTCAAGATGTTCCTTCGCGAAGGAGTAGAGGAAATACGCAACAAGTCCATTGGAGCTCAAATCCGCTAAACCCGACCCCGCCATAGGTAAGAGCGAAGCATGGCATCGTCATATCACATCTGTCGACATCAAACACTTCGAAGCACCTCCAACGAAGCAATCTTCGTCATTCTACTTCAAATCTTCCTTTGTCCGGACTATTCCTAAACCCGCCTCTTCCTTACTCACAAACTGAACGCCTCCTACCGAGCTATCTCCATCACGTAAGGACTTGGCAGGCTCCGGGATTATTAACGAGGGGCATTCCCAAGACAAAAAAAACCATGTAGTTTAGTTACAACACACACGAAAAGTCTACTCTCCATCACACACAAACATGTCTCTCACTATCCTTAGAGACTCGGACGTTCAACGTCTTCTAAACAGTTTGACTCTCGAAGATGTCGAAGCTCTTCAATCCTCCCTCAGCAAAGGCCTCCACGAATACTCAACAGGAACTACCAACTCTGGTGCTTGCGCCGGTAACCAACCCAGCAGAACAGTCGTCGATTCCCATAATGGCACAACGACACTCTTCATGCCCTCCTTCAGCTCCACAAGAATCGGCATGAAAGGTACGTCCTTGCCTTCCTATAGCCCCCTCATATCAAAAAGACATCCACTTACCCCACCAAGTCGTAACTCTCGCAACCCCTCAATCGAAACCCGTCTCCAACTCCGAATCCTCTCCACCATCCTCCGTCACCACACCACAAGGAATACTCAATCTCATGACCTCAGACGGCAAACCCTTCGGTTTCGTCAACGCCGAAGAAGTAACTGCATTTCGAACAGCCCTCGCATCATCCCTCCTCATCTCACGCCGTCAGCGCGTAAAGACCCTCCTGGTCTTTGGCGTAGGCAAACAAGCATACTGGCACGTCCGCCTCTCCCTCCTCATCCACGGCCCCTCCATCAAAAAAATCCATTTCGTAAACCGCGAGTTCAGCGAGCGCGGGCGCAACACTCTCAAAAAATTCATTGGATTCGATCAAGATACAAAGGAGAGGGAAGGATGGGGAAGTTGTCAATTCGATTTTATATCTCAGGGTTACAAGGAGATTGATCGTATACTCAAAGACCAAATCCGGGCAGCCGATATCATTTTCTGCACAACACCAAGCACAGAACCACTCTTTGACGAGTCCATCCTCACTAACACCGAAGGTCGCAAAAAAGGGCGTCTCATCGTCGCAGTCGGCTCGTATAAATCCAACATGATTGAAATCCCCAAAGAAATCATCGCGCAGGCCGTCAAACGTCATGGCCACGGCCACCATTTCCACAAACACGCCGAAGAAGGCGGTGTCATCGTCGTCGATACCCTCGCCTGTCTCACAGAAACCGGCGAGCTAGCTGGTTTGCAGCCAAATCAATCAGTCGAATTAGGCGAATTGGTAATGTTGGAGGAAATGGCACCGCAGCATATCCTCGCAGACGGCAGTGGCGAATTCGCACAATCACTGGAGCAGCTGTCATTTGATCCCAGTAAAGGAAGTAGCATGGCGCAAGTAATGCGTGAAGATAGCATGGATAGCACGAATTCCAACTCTAATTCTAATTCGCTAAGTAACATACCTACTGCACTCACAACAAGTACGAATGGTAGCAGTGGTATCAACAGCGGTAGTATGGCAGCGGGGGCGGGTAAATCACCAACACGCACATCATCTAAATCATCATCGATGTTTAGGAAGCGAACGGGGAGTTCGAGTTCGCAGAAGAGACATCAGCAACAGCAGGAGGATAGGGAGCAGCAGATGTGCAGATGGTTGAGTAGTGGGAATGTGATTTATAAGAGTGTTGGCATGGGACTGATGGATTTGGTTGTTGGGGGGGATTTGGTGAGGTTGGCGAGAGAGAGGAATGTTGGGACTACGGTTATGGATTTTTGAGGGATGCTGAGAGTGATTGGGTTTTGGGGATGGGGTCATTGCGAAAGCGATTGATGGGATGGGTAATGAGCGGGGATTTTGGGTTCGTTCGAGAACAGATGGGGGATCTTGCTAGGAAGTTGCGATTTGCAGTATCGTATCCTACCTTCTTTTCCTCGTGAGTGAATTCAGAGGCAGGCACGAATGGAGGAAACGGAACTTGAACGGGAATTAAATATCAGGTATGAAGATTCAGGAGGCGGCAAATTGAGGCGTTGGGAACGGGAGCAAGCAAGCATGGATAGATACGTCGACAGAAGTATTGAATATTCAATCAATTCAACATCTCACACAGGGTCAAAGCTATCTCAAGGCAACTACCTTGGCCTCCTATGCTTTATCTCTCAGTGTCCATCTAGAGCACCGAGCGCACTACCCGATCGAAAAATTCAAACTTCTTGTCAATGCGGGTCGATCTCACGTCAGTTGTATCAAATTTCAAGATAACGGTTGTTTCATTTTGCTTTCCCGCGGAATGCTGTTGAAATGTACATAAGAAAGCCATCCTGGACAAGAGGGCGGTTCGCTAATGATGGGTGAATCTCAAAATCATACTGAATACTCCATGACATTTTAGAAAAACGATCTATTTGTAAATAATCAAAGTCGCCAAATCAGTATATAGATCCATTGTTTCTTTTTCATGCGCAACTATAAACACTACCCTCCGACTCCTGCTCCCCACTCGCACCCTCACACTCCTTCTAAAAACGACAAAACACAAAAAGTTCATATATATGTGTAACTATATATGTATACCCGGGTATTGCAAGACCAAACCCCCTTTAATCGCCGCCAGAGGGATTTCATTTCATTTCGACGACCCATCACCTCCTAATACTCCAGCCATGCCAATTGGTACCATGCCGCTCCAGACCATCACCAAGATGTAGAAAAAGGTCCCATAATTAAAAAGTACAATCGATGAACAACACCTCCACACCAAAATTGAAAATATAGACAAGTGAACTAGCTCTAGCTCTAGCTAGCGAGTTAAATTCACTGGCTCACTGAACCTGTAGAGTGGCTCCTCCTTGATCTTTGAAGACCAACATGCCATGGCTTCCTGTGACGATTTCCTTTGCTGCTGGGACTGCTGGGGCAGCGGGCTTCTCGTCGCCAACTAGCTCAGCTCGCTTCTCCTCGCTGACAGTTCCGCTCATGACAGGTTCATCAGTTCCGACACCAAGTTCCCTCAACAATCCACAGCCCAAATCATATATGGTGCCGTGAACCTTCAGTCCGCGCTCGCGAATGGCTTCCTCGACGACATGATTCGCCATCAGATTCTTGACACCCTCCTCGACGTTCAACTCCGCCAGCCTGATGGCACGTGCACCATCGTCCTTGATCAAGTTCAACTCCTTCATGTTCTCGCGGCGCACAACGCGCAGGGGCGTGAGCCAGGCGTCGAGTACACCACCTACACGGCCGTCGCCGAGAGCTGCTGCAGCGCCACCGCAGGATGTGTGGCCGCAGAGGACGATGTGTGCGACTTTGAGATGGATAACGGCGTATTCAATTACGGCGAGGACGTTGAGGTCAGAGGTGGTGACGATGTTGGCGATGTTGCGGTGGACGAAGACCTCGCCGGGTTGGAGACCGAGCAGCGTGGTTTCGGGGACGCGAGAGTCAGAGCAGCCAAGCCAGACTGTTCGATGCGATTTATGTTAGTATGACTCAATCTTTTTTCTTGGAGGAGGAGAAGACGTTGTGGAGGGAAGGGGCACGTACGGATGGTAGGCGACTGGCCCTGGGTAAACTTCTGGAAGTACTCTGGCGAACTGGTTTGCTTGTATTGAGCCCAAGAGATATTGGAACTCAGGGCCTTGTGGAAATGGTCATCATTGACCTGGTCGATGAAATCGCCATCTGGAAGTTGCAGTGTCAGCGTTTCGAGTTTGGACTCTGAGAATCTCGCAATTGCTTTCTCCGTGGACGTGAGGTCATTGGAGTGGGGGCGCATTGAAGACTCACTTTGCTCTTGTTGAGATGCCATTGGAGACGGTGCTGTGAGTGTCGTACGGGGAGGGGAAAGGAGGATGCAGTTGTGGTTTGTGGTCGGAGAGAGAAAGAGAATGCCGGGGCGGGTTCAGGACGAGATAATATCTCCAAATTTGCCTTGGTGCACGCAATCTGTGGTTTGTTGTCCGACAACGGGAGTCTGGGTGTGTAGCAGAACTTGTTGTTGAGTGTGTTCCACCTCGGGAGGAAGCTAAAACCGACGATAACAAGCGATAAGGTCTGGGCAGTCTTGGCCAACTAATGCCGGGCGTAATTGGGGACGAAGCTGTAATGTCGGATATCAGAATGTTGAACGAGCTAGGACGCGGGTCGGAAGGGTCAACGACGTGAAAGCAGCTTTTGCTGGAGATGTGAAGGCACGAGAGAAACAGGAGATCCGTCATTTATGAGAAGAAGAACCACCACGCAGTCAAAAAAGCAAAGGAGATACCGGGAATACCGATCCATGGCTGCTCACTGCTCGCCCATAAGCTGAAGAGGGAGGAGGGACAATGATGGGCGTACATGCCCCCCCTGCTTGGTGCTTTGGGACACACAAACAAAAAGAGTGAATGCCATTTCCTCCATTCCTCCATTCCTCCATTTCCTCCATTTCCTCCATTTCCTCCTCTTCTACGCGGAGACGGAGGTACAACCCCATCCCCTAAATACCGCCAACATCTGATATCTCGAAAAACATTCGGGAGCTCTCGTGGTGCTGAGTGGCCAGAGGTGCCTCCACGACTCCTTAAGCCGATGATTCAGTGCCAGTCATTACAAAGGAGGAAGGGGTCGGCTCGCCTGTAACCTCACGGTAATAGGCAATGGCCGCACACCGAGACGAGGGCACAGCAGTACCTAATGCACACCTGCACCCACGTAGATGGCATTTCAAAGAATTCGAAGCCCCCCCTCGTGCCCTCTCGACGTCTCCTCTCCTCTCCCCCTCTTCTGCTGCGTTCCCCACACTCCGTTGCGCACGCAATACCTTTGGCTTGCTGCAGGAGGATGAAAATTTTGCAACTGCGCGGAGGTGTCCTCGCTCGCCAAGTGCTGTTCTTCTCTTCCCACACAATCAAGCATTTCCAGTCGCACAATCTTTGTAGCTTTGTCCGACGGTAACCTCTTATGCATTTCCTGAGTGTCAACTTCGTGATATTATACTACAGTACCCCCTTGGGAGTGTCGATGGAGGGGTAGAATCACCCCATCATGTCGTCATGGACACAGTCGGATTCATTAGGTAAGGCCAATTTCAACTCTAAAACTCGGTATCGATCAGGTTACTGCGAACATGTTGCCAAGCTCTGCTAAACTTTGAGCTGTTTTTGCACTTTCCAATACTTTTGCCGTGTTGGCTTTCATGACTTTTGCTAGCGTGGGGGATCTGTATTTCTGCTTTTTTCTTTTACATCCAAGGACAATCTTCGGACCGAACCGACGAAACGGCAAATGCTCAACTCGTTGGTAATACGATCAATGTGAACCGGGTGGTAGAGGAACTGCTCACCCTCTCTCTTTATATGCCGATTGTCTTCTGACAGCGGAAGTCACCGCACTGATGTGTGCGCAAATCATTGGGCAGCAGAAGATGCACAGCATGGAGTAAAATCACCGAGACAAATGGGCCGACGATCAAAACGACATGCATGGTATCATCAGTTGATTTTTGCTAGAAGTGTAGCTACCTCCAGTCCCAATCCGTAATGTCATGCCAACGCCAATAACGAACCCCCAATCAAAACACATCTAGATCTTGATGGCGCTCTCGAAAGCCTTGCGCTTCTTCTCAGTTCGTGCATTGGCTTTAGCACCCATAATACCACCACCCCAGTGTCTCTTGGCCTCCTCATACTTCTCGCTGTAACCCTCCTTGATGGCCTGGACCAACTTGGAAAGCTCAGACTTGTCCTCAGAACGAACCTCGGTCAAAGCAATAACAGCAGCGGTCTTCTTGTGGACGACCGTGCCGAGTCTGGCCTTACCCTTGATGATGGCGTATGGGACACCCATCTTTCTGCAGAGAGCTGGGAGGAAGATAACCAACTCAATTGGGTCAACATCATTAGGGATGAGGACCAAAGAGGCCTTCTTGTTCTCGATGAGACCGACAACGTGGTTGAGACCGTACTTGGCGGCGTATGGCTTCTTGCTGACGTCCTCCTTCTTCTTTCCCTCCTTGATGGCGGTAGCCTCCTTCAAGAGACGCTCCTTCTTCTCGACCTTGCTCTCTGGGCGGTACTTGTTGAGGAGCTTGAATGCCTGTGCGGCAGTGTTGCGGTCAAGGACGTTTTGGAATTGGGCAATGGCAGGTGGGACCTTCAATCGGAGGTTGAGGATCTTCTTTTGGCGTTGGAGACGGATGTACTCTGGCCACTTCACCATACGGGAGACATTGCGGCGAGGCTGGATGTCTTGACCGATACCGTAGTTGCGAGTGCGCTTCTCGAGGAGAGGGTTCTTTCAATCATTAGCAAAAACATTCCAAAAATAGGGGTGAGCTTATACATACCTTCGCAGGCTTCTTGGATCCAGCACCAGCCTTAGACTGGGGGAATGGGGCGGGCGCGGCTTTCTTTCCCTTGGGAGGCTATCATTGAGAAAAGTAACTATCAGCGAACATGTTCACTAATAATCTGCTTTGAACTCTAAAGAGACCACACTGGCATTTCTACACAGATATGGCTCAAGCCAACATCACCAACACCCTCAGGTAGTTGGTGGAAAAACGCATCTCGACGTGCGATTGCTCGTAGAGGTACGAGATGGATCGGTGGCGAGTCGTATCACAGCATTGAGAATATAATGTTATTAAAAGCTTACCATCTTGATCGGATTTCGCTGGGGACGTTTGGCGAAAAGTTGTCGTGATGTTTGTCGATGGGGAGAAGGTTGCAAAATGGAAAAGATTTTGAAATTCTGGTGCGGAACGGAAGAGACTAAAATTCTTGGCACTCGCTTCTCCACTGACACGATCATGTGACGTGTGGCCGCTTTCTTGGCTTTGTTGCCTCTTTCGGGACAAAATATTTTGTGAACAACCCAAACCCCGCCAACTCTCGTCATTCCAAAGCATCCTATTCCTCAGCATGGCGCCCACTCTTTGCGCTACGTGTAAGACTGCTCGCGCGTTAATAATACGTCCTAAGAACCACCAGAAACTTTGCAAAGCATGTTTTATCGAGGTATTTGAAGCAGAGATTCACCATACAATCACCACAACCTCACTCTTCGCCCCTGGCGATCGTATAGCAATCGGCGCGTCTGGCGGGAAAGATTCTACCGTCCTCGCATCTGTTCTCAAGACCCTCAACGAAAGATACAACTACGGACTTGAACTTGTCTTACTTAGTATTGATGAGGGAATCAAAGGCTACAGAGATGACTCCTTGGAAACAGTTAAAAGAAATGCGCTACAGTACGAAATGCCGTTAAAGATTGTGGGATACGACGAACTCTATGGATGGACTATGGACCAAGTCGTCGAGACTATTGGGAAGAAAGGGAATTGCACATACTGTGGGGTTTTCCGGCGGCAGGCTCTAGACCGAGGGGCGAAGATGCTGGGAATCAGGCATGTTGTGACTGGGCACAATGCAGATGATGTGGCAGAGACGATTCTCATGAATTTACTTAGAGGAGATCTGCCTAGACTCTCCAGGAGTACGAGTATCATTACAGGCGACACAACGAGCGAAGTGCGAAGAAGCAAGCCACTGAAGTACGCTTATGAAAAGGAGATTGTCCTCTATGCACATCACAAGAAGCTCGATTACTTCACCACTGAGTGTATATACAGTCCAGAGGCTTTCCGTGGAAGTGCGAGGAGTTTGATCAAGAATCTAGAGAGGGTGCGACCTAGCGCTATCCTAGATGTGGTGCGAAGTGGTGAGGATATGGCGATGTTAGTCCCAGGTGAAGTCACCAAAAACAGTCAATGCCAGAGCCAGAAAGTCTCGTTATCAAGTGCTGATGGCGAGGAAGAAGGTGCTGGCGGTTGTGGGAGCACTGGAAGATCAAGTGGTGGAGAGATGGCCGATATGGAGAAGAAACTTCAAGCTGATGAGGAGGCATCAGCAAGAGAGATTGATCTTACATCGAATGGTGCCAATGGTCAAACTGTCAACCTTGTGAAGAAGAAGCCTGAAAGTCGCAGGACTGGAACCAAGCCATTGGGACGAAAGATCAACACGCAGACCTTGGGTCTTTGCAAGACCTGTGGATACATGTCTAGCCAGGAAACTTGCAAGGCATGCACATTACTCGAAGGACTGAACAAGAATCGTCCCAGGATGGAGATCGAGATAGATGCCGATGACGAAGAGAGTTCTACGCTACGGCGGAATATGGAGAGTGTTGTTTTGATAGCAGGATAATTGGTATCAAAACATACAATTTACTTACACTATCAAAACCCTCTTCCATCTCGTATTGTGACTAAGTAGTCACTTCTCATATCCTTTCGTCGCAGTGAGCTGCTATAAACCACATACTGTAGCACTAATAGATTAATACTCCAACCCGATTCCTTAGACCTCTTCTTCTTTATCACAGCATGAATTTGAAAAGCGCTGGTTCTACAATTATATGACACACAACTTTGTTGCTGGTTATGATGACCAAATCCGGAATAGCCTCCCACTCCCACCTTTGTCATAACCTCAACCCTATCAATACTTGACAAACGTAAACCGGATCCATTTGAATCGCGATTCTTCAAGATTGCCGAACTCTCCCCCCTGTACCTCACCGCCGTTATACAAGTAGGCATGGCATGGTTCTTATCGTGCATATTGGAGCGGAACCTTACACTACAACCTTAACTTGCAGGTGACTGGCCAATTACGCTAGTTTAGTACATGAACACTTTCACTTCTGGCTACAACTTACTCTTGACATTTCACACATCTCCAATCTCAAATTCGTAGAAACTAGATCTGAAATTTCAAGTACCGAACCTTCAGAATGGCCTTCCTCCTCCCCACCTTCGTCGTCATCCTCCTAACCTTCACCCTCCTCATCCGTCGGCTCCTCTCACCCCTCTCACACCTCCCCGGTCCATTCATCACACGCCTAACATCACTCCCCCTCATCTACAATGAATTTACCTCCAATCGCCGTTTGTACATCCATTCCCTGCACGAGAAATACGGCCCTGTGGTTCGTATCGCGCCCAATGAAGTTTCCTTCACTTCACTCGATGCGATGAAGGAGATTTATACCAGTGGGGGGAGTGGCTATGATAAAACGGAGTTGTACACGCTTTTTATGCAGTTTGATACAAGGTCTGTTGAGAATGTGTTGTTTGATTGAACGTGGTTTTAGTATAGGGAGGTAGGCTGATTTTAGGTGAACAGGACGATGTTTTCGACTTTAGGGAAAACGGCTGTATGTGTATACATTTTTTGATTTGTTGAGTCGATATACTTTGATACGGAAATAGCTAATATGAGGGAATAGCATAGCCATAAGAAACGATACATTGCGGGACAATACGCAAACACCAACATTTTACGTCCAAATGTCATATCTGGGATTCAAGACCGCGCGGATGCCTTTGTGAAGAAATGTCTCGAAAGCCAAGGGAAAAGTATAGATGCATATGTATGTATCTCACTACTTCGTCCCTTTCTTTTTTGATCGTGGAAATTTGTGGGCACTGTGAACCCTGTGGATGAGCGCTGTGCATCGGTCAGAAGTCTGCAATTGTGCCATTAAAACCACTCAAAACGGCTCTTTTGTTTTTTGAGAGAGCAAACAAAAAGTGCGGGAATGGCTTTAAGTCATGTCTTGGTGTTCATCAAGTCCAACTGAAGTGACATCTAAATAATTCCTTCCACAATCTTCCACAAGAGAAGTGTCAAGAAACACTTCCAACTGACAGGTTTTTGACTTCAACAGATTTACCTCCATTGTTACGCGTTGGATTGCGCATCTCATCACCTATTCCACCCCTACGGCACGCACTCCCTAGAAGGCGGCAAAGATTTCGACATGATGGAAGAGCAAACCTATCACGAGAGCCTAAAGAGTAAGAACAAGATCACTCTCCATCATTCTTCAGTCTCCCCAAATAACAACTCCTAAAACCTCCCAGGTAACCTCCTACAATACTACACCCCGCCAAAAATCGCCTCCATCCTCCTCAGGGTCCTCAAACCCCGTCCTTCACCAATCTCAAACGCATACGTCTTAGAGACGTGCAAGAAACTCGACGCTAGCAAGCAAAGCCTACTAGCAAAGCTCAAGGAAGACAAGAGTGGTTTCCCACATATTGCCGTCGCCGCTGAATCAATGGATCATTTAGCAGCAGGAATCGACACAACGGGTGACGGTTTAACCTTTCTCCTCTACCAACTCTCCCTGCCCAGCTCGCTCCCTCTCCAACGCAAACTCCATGCCTCCCTCCTCAACACCCCAACAGATGACACCTACCTCGAAGCTATCATCAAAGAAACCCTCCGACTCTTCCCACCCATTCCCATGTCCGCACCACGTTACGTCCCTTCCGGTGGTCGTGAAATCGCCGGGCACTTCATCCCGGCCGGCACGATCGTGGGATGTCAGTCTTGGAGCGTGCATAGGTTGAATGAAAATATTTACAAGGATAGTTTGGAATTTAGACCAGAGAGGTGGTTGGCAGAGGATATGGATTTGGATATGGAGAGGTTATTTTTTGCATTTGGTGCTGGTGGTTTGTTTGATCCTTTTTCCTTTCTGCTTTCCATTTTTTACATTTCTCGGCCGTATTTATATCTCTGGAAAAAGAAAGCGGCAGCGCTGACTTTGAGTTTTCTCTTGTTGTGAATAGGAAGAGGTTGTGTCGGTCGTCATCTCGCAATGGCGGAAATGAAGTGTCTAGTCAGGAGTGTGTATTCAAGATTCAAGACGAGCATTGCGGATGATATGACAGGGAGCATGGACTTAGATGATCAGATTATTTCCAGTAGGCCGAAGGGCCAGACTTGCAAGTTAATCTTTGAGGAGTGGTACTGAGGTTTGAGATGGATGGAAGAGATGGAAGAGACATAGAGAGAGAGGGGGTATCGAGGTGGATTGTGAATCTGTTGATTAGTTTGAAGGTGTTGATAGGCTGTTCAGCACCCTGCTCCGACTTCCAGCTGTGCGCGTGTGATCGGCATGAACTTTCCGTGGAGAGGTTTATTTGTAGAAATATTGTAAAGTGATACTCATCGTATCAGGCATGGCATTGGATGTTCTTGAGGCCACTTGACCTGGACTGCGGATGCAACAACACTTCTCGTAAGTCGAACATGGAAGAAGATGTTGAAAATATGACTTTTGTGCATTTATTTTTCTTACTTAGCTGCGGCGCCGCCAGATGATGGCCGGTTGATGGGGTATTTGTACATAATATAACAAGAAATTGTTCACTCGCTTATCCAATCGAAAAGGAATTGGGGCAGCTGAAGATGAGACCATTCTGTAACAGCTCTCAATGACCGCCTCCTCTACCTCCCTGGTCCTTGAATGACTTTCCATGGGCACCTCGAGAGCCGAAAGATGAGTCATGATTTGCATATCCGCCACCACGTCCTCGTCCAGCTCCACGACCTCTGCCTCGGTAGTTTGGATCGTATGATTTACCTAAGTATGGTCGTGAACCCTCATACTCGCGGTCCTCATCAAATGACCTCGTACGTAGGGGTGCTCGATTCTCATATGCTCGTCGTCCCGGTGAAGGCTCCCTGCTTGGACTACGTCTTGGGCGTCTTTCATCATATCTAGAATAATCTCTGTCCTCGCGACGATCGACATCCATTTGTGTACCAGACTCATCTCTCGATCTGGGACGATCTTCGAGTCGTTGCATCTTTCCTGAGCCAACATCCCTATGTGGATCCATCTCACTGTAGGAGCGTTTGTTAGCAACTGGCAAGTCATGCTGTGCCTCTCCTACTGCTGTAAGTGTCGAAGGAGGATCAGACTTCTGGTGAACGGGAGGTGGAAGCATTGACGGGGCAGGTGTGCGCATTTCTCCGCGTTGTTGTGCTGCTACCAAGGTGAGCAGTCTCTCTCTTTCTAAATCCAAAGCGGCAAGCTGTCGGCGAGGCTCGAGGACACCTTTTCTGTATTCAACATTGTGATACCCGGTGAAATCAAGCCAATCCTTGAGGTCTAGGTCATAAGGCAACAATTGCTCTAGGGTTGGGATTCGTTCCTTTGCTTCCACTTGCTTCTCCTTCTGCTTCGGCTCAATTTTGGCGTCAACTTTGTGGTGATTCTCGTCACGTGAATCGCGTCGGGCGAAGGGTTTCATTTCGTATTCCCCGTAAGTAATTCGCTCGAATTTGTTTTCTGATTGGAAAGGTCTCTTCTCGGGTCGGCTACTGACACTATCATGACAATCTGGTCGGGAATCTTCACGTTCTTCGCGAATACGTAGCGTCTGTGCCTTCAGATTGACTGGTGGAATTCTGCGTGAGGCATCATCCCGCTGATCATGAGTTTGTGACTTGGAATGAATCCCATCGCGAGACGTGGGCCGAACTAGGTTATTGTTCTGAGAGAGCTTGGGGGCTTCTTCTGTAATTTTTGCTGCTAGGAGATCTTGCTTTCTACCTTTGGGTAAAACTGGCTCCTCCAGTATTTCACCCTCAGACATATCTGATATTGAACCTCGGTTCGAGCGGCTCTTACCATGATTTGTTAGAAATTTGCCAGAGTTGTTACCATTCGCATTCATCTTTGATCCTGTCTTTGGAATTCCTGATGAGAGTTCCTGTGACTTCGCTAGATTGTTGGCCGCAGTCGGAGGAGCATGAGAGACAGCAGTAGTGCTGAAGGGATCTTGTTTACTCTGCTTAGTACTCTCTTCAGGCTCCGCCAAAGGCTCCGAAAACGAAGATATTAGCTCCTGAAGATCCTGTTCGGAATTCGTAGGGACAGGGACGTTCAAGCGGGGCTTGGGAGTGGTAGATGGGCCAGATCCCTTAGCCTGCTCACTCCGTTGTATTTGTGGTACTAGGGGGGTTTCTTCTCTTGCTTTCTTTCCTCTGATAAGTCTTTCCTTCAACTCGGCAGCATAAGAGTCGAGGGCGAGTTTAGCAACCGGAGCGGCCTGAGGTGGGTTGTAGGCAGGTAGTGACAACTATGTTGGGTACATCCGGGATTAGCGAGCGATCTTGAAGGTGGCAGATCGAAAAATACAGGCCATGGCCATGGCATGGGTCCGTTCCTATGAGATGGATCCAGTATCCAAGAACGTACCTGCGCGTCCGCATTCAAGGTCTGTTGGTTTTGCATGAATGCATCTTGATTGAAAGGTCCAACGCCAGAATGATAATTGTTGAACATTGGGCCGTTGGCTCCTCCATATGGCAACATGTTGGCTTCAGCCTGCGGAAAGTAAACGTTGCCTGGACTAGAACTCGAGGCAAAGGGAGAGGTAGGTGGGAAGTCTTCTGGAAGGTTGTTGAAGTTGTTTGGAAACAGGCCATTGCCTCCAAACCCGTTGTTCTTCCACATGATTTCAGCAGGCGTGCCTGCCAGTGGCTAGACCTTCGGGGTGGATGATGTGCTAAAAAAATCCTTGTACTGTCGTGAAGTTGGCAGGTCGAGAAATGTTGACTGTTGGAGGACGACCTACAAAACGAAAGTGCAGAGTATTCGGTCGGGAATTGTGCCAGCTTACGGTCAACTGGTCGTTTACGCAGCGGTAGGCTGACCCCTTCATCTATCCACTTCGGAATAGTGAAGCTCGAAGAAGAGAATTACTAGTGTAGTGTTGTTGTAGATCAAGCGTATTGTGGGTGAGGTGAGGACGAAAGCTGGAGCTGTTGGAATCCAAATATTGTCGGCGCGCGTCGCACGCGGTTAAATGTTTAGTCATAAACGCCAAGTCAACCGACTCCCTATGACAGAATTAGTACCTAACATACTTTCTCTTTCATCATTGGCTAGCTAATTCTGATATAAACAATCACAATCAGTCTGCAGAACTTGACATTGTGGCAAGTGCTACGGCCGTCTCTTTAAATAAAGATAATTTTTGATTCTAAGTAAACCCGTCATAAAATTGAGACTAAATATATTTCTCTTTTCCTTCCGCTAAAGACTATTCCAAAGCTTCTCTAGGCCGGAGGGAGAAAAGAAGCATAGAGACCACCTTGAATCACGCCGTACATTACCACGAATTGCACTACATAACCCGCCAGCCGTGAATTATTATTTTGAGATGATATCGCAACATACCAGAGCCATACCGGATATGCCGACGAAATACGTGTGATTATTTGGGCATGAGCTGTCGACAAGGTGAGGATGGTCAGGAGAAGCTGCGAAATGCCGAGGCTGCGGAGAAGATTGTTAGGACTGGATGGATTGACTCGGCCAGATTCCGTTTGTTTGCTACTCTTCTCTGCACCAGAACTAGGTGGGGTGTAATTCCAGGCCCATGATCCTGATGCTATCAAGATACAATACATGGGAGCAGCCAGAAGAAACAGCGGGAGGTTTGAAAATGTCCAGTAACGGAGGAAACCGACGTTCCTATGACTGTTAGATAGGCGGTAGGGATGGAGGCAGAAAAGTTACCAGTAGTAGTCTTGCACGAAAGTGTAAATACTGGGAGGAGTGTTCTCACACCATGGCCTCCTCTCGATACTGGATCCTCCACAGTATTCTTGAAAAGCAACAAACTGTGGTAATATAAAACCAGCCAGCACAAACAAACCTCCTATTCCAGCTGCAAGAATTCGGCGCAACGTTTCGATCTGAACGCCGTTCTTGAGTCTAATGGTCACCATGATAGCTTCTTCCAAAAGTAGAAAGCCATTGAGCACTCCATTACTTCGGAATGCTGTAGCAGCACCAAACATAACTCCAGAGAATAGCAACAGGAAATCATGGAATGCAGAAGCTCGACGATTGCTACCAAAACTTTTCACAAAGTTCAGAGAGCCAGCAAAAGAAAGGAATGCACATGAGCTCTCGGCATATGGGCCAGAGAGAAACAGACCAGCTGGTGAAATGATGTGTAACGCGGCAGCTATGAAAGCAATTCTCTGAGATCCTCGGCCAAATACAGCCAGTGTGAATTTGAAAAGAACAATCACGGAGAAGACGTGGGCAATATGAGCAATCGATATAGCAACTAGACTTTCAAGCCCATTGTAACCGGGAACTCCGAGAGTTGTGAGAGCTACTAACGTCAGAACGACACATCCAGAGTGGAGGAGCAAAAGTCAAACCAGAAGTGGACAGAGCGATAAGTTTTGTAAATCCCCATCCAAAAGCCCACTCCTGTTCAAAAAGGTAGCCTCGGTTCGCGATGGTGACAAAGTATATGGCATCCCATCTCGTCAGCTTTTCGGACAAATGGTGGAGTTTCGGCGGAAGAGTGTAGTTGGCACTTCCTCTCACACTGGAGAGAGCCAAGGCGCTGGAAGTGTCGTATCCTGGACCTGGACTTAAAAGTGCGAATGTCAACAAAAGAAGCTTCCATGCGGTGCATAGGACGGCAAGACTCGGGATCGGGCGATCCAGCGGCCGAGTCCAGAGCTGCATAGTGCGATGTTTGATTATTGCTTTCGTCCGTTCGTGGAGTGGTAGAGAGGAGATGTGGAATAATCGATGACAGGAGCGACAGATTCTTCCAATCCAAGCGGCGGTGAAGGAGTACAATCGCTCAGCGCGCAACACTCTTGCATGCCAGAATGCCGATAGATCAAGAAACAATACTGTACGTACAATACACCACACCGCTCGTCCCCCTTTGTTTCTTTTGGGAAACGAAAGCGATTGTCGAAACTCAGATGCAAAGTGAATGAAATAAGAAAGGGTAATGGATGCGAAGGAGCATACGAACAAAAAAGGGCGTATTGATCGTATTGTTGTCGTATATACTCTCTTATTCGTTTAAGGCCTGGAGGTCGCACATCGGGTTGTCGTTGAGACTTGGAGTGCAATCATGCAGGTGACAAGCGACGGCCGCCCACCACGTTCACGTTCATGTCCATGTCCATCCCGCTTTCGTATTCGCGTGTTTGATTTGTCGATTCATTATTCCCAACTTTTCTATTTTCTCCCCTCCTTCGCTAGGCGACGTAACTTTAAACACACACCCAGCTCACTCAGCTGCGCAGTCGTTGTGTCACTCTCTCTTTTGAGTTCTTACTGTGCTGTGCTGGATGTAGTGTTCAGTCACTCATTCTCAGCCTCTTTGGAATCTGTGGAAAGGGTGGAAAGGGTGAAAGGTAGTGGCAGATCTGAACAAATCAAGGGCATTCAGCATGGCCGAAGCCGAGCACCTGCAGAGCGCCTCGCTGTATAAAAATTTAAAAGTCCTTCGCCTGTTCCCCACCCCGTGCAAGTGTACGGAGCTATTGTACGGTACTTCCCTCCTTTGTACCACGACACCACGGACAACGGACAAGCAACAACAAGCACCGAGTCCGGTGCTGAGTCGCTGGCGAGTTACAACTTGGGCCCCTTGCTCAAGCGTCCGGGAACCGGTGGAGGAGAGCACCAGAGAGGTACAGTACGAAAAATTGCGAAGATGCTAGATCCAACATACTGCAGCAGGGGGCCCAGCTACCCTCCAAGCTCGAGTAGGAAATATCTACGACATGGCAAGCTCCGGCACTTCCTCAGCAATCCGAGAGGATCCTCACTTTACATATTGCTTAGGGCCTCGATCTCCTCGTACCTATCACGAACCATGGCGCACCTCTTCTTTGTGAGCGAGTGTAAAGTGCACACCGATCACTAGACGTCCTGGTGGCTTTGTTTCAAACCTTCCTGTCAAAATCAGCACAAAGGAGCTCCCCTGTCTTCCGGCCTTCCGAACATCAGCAACAAGCGCGTCTCCCCAAATTCTCCTTTCCAGGAATTCTCGCTCGCCGACCAGCAGCCTCGATCCCAGAGAGAGGGACACCACTGCGGGACAGGGTTAATTATAGGGCTGGCAACGTCGGCTGATGATCGAAGACTAAACGATCCTTACTGTATGCCCCGTTTCCTGCATTTTCGATTCGCTGCCTTTTGGACTTTTGGTGGGATCCTTCCGTTCGTTGCTTCATATATCGCGCTTTTCTGTTGCCAGAAGACCGACTCCGTTGTCCGACCCTTGACCACGGCGGCCGTAAGGTACAACAGACCCTACGCTCTCTAGGCCTTCTTTCTTCTTTCTTCTTTGGCTATGAAGTATTAGTATTCTCACATGCCCGCCTTCGCATCTGATTGAGCGGGATTTCCTGCTCTCGAGCGTTTGTTGACATCCCATGTGCATTTGCCATATTTGATCACATTCGCCTTCCCCCTCTCTGACCTCACTCAGCCTTCTTGCAACAATGTCAGCCTGCCGCTGTTACTAGCCTCTTCTTGACCATAGCTGATTATTTCCTAGATCTTCTACTTCCCATCGACTTTGCGGCATTTCCACAGATAGATGCTTTGGATGGAAGGGGGGTTGTTGATCAATCTACCTCAGATGCTCCTTCCAGTCCTACCACATTCACAGCTTCATAATGTTTGTTCACTCAGGAGCTAGCTTGCGTGAGTTACCAGCACAGTTGCTCTGTCTACCTCTCTTGTCCGCACCCTGCTAATGACTCCGCTATAGACAGGCATGAATATTCTCCCCCTATCGAGCTACAAAGCCATGCTATTTCCAGAAGATCACCTTTAGCAAGAGCAGCCTTTTCTACGCCTCTAATTACTCGAAGCTCCCCATCGCCCGACAAACCTAGCCCTGGTATTGGTCGCGAAAGACCACTTTCGGATTCTAGACTGCACGAGCATACGGTTCGTTTCCAAGGATTCGAATCGGATACAATGGACGAGGAAGATAGCAGATCTACAACTTCAGATGGCAGCAATACTACTGGCAGGGCCAGCAAGTTCAAGAGAAGATCATCAAGCAAGCCGAGTTCAAACTATCATTTCGCATACCCAGCTCCGACGAAACTCCAGACACAACGTTTATTGCAAATTCGGCCGAAACTATTACTCCAATTGCACCACTTACCGCCAGGAGGCCACAGGCCCATGCCAGCTATTGATGTTCTTCCATCCACGGTGGTTGCGTCCAGGGTGTTAAAGAAATTCCCACGGATATTTCGAGGCAAGGCAGAACTCGGGGCGAACGATGTGATGATAGTCAAGAGCGAGACCTACAGCACAGACAAGGACGATGAACGCGGAGAGGTAGACTCAGATGAAGAAGGGTACTCGAATAGGGAATTGCTGGCTGTGGTATGTCAAGCCCGAAAGGACTCTGGAGGATCAATTGGGAGAGCAGAAATCGTCATGGCGGATGGAACAGTATGGAATGCCACTCCTCAACAGAACGGATCATTTGAATTTGTTACTGTCAATGAGGAAGGGAGGCAGACCACGGCACGCTGGGTAAAGAGGCCTAAGAGGCACAGCGCTGACTTGTCCGAGGCGACCGAGCATGCCAACGACCATCAATTCACATTCAGCCTCATAGACCCAACGATGAGAAGACATCCGATCATCGCAACAATGGAATCAACAAAATTGACGATACCAGATGCATATACGCCAGTATCGGCATCGTCGGGCACTCTCCCTCCTCAATCAACAATGAATGCGCAAACGGTGAAAGCATTGCAGCCCATTGCTGTCGACGAAAAACTCCGACTTCTCATTCAAACAACTGGCATCTGGGTTGGGTTGCGTAAGGGCTGGTGTCCATATTTCAAGTACAGCGATATTATGGCAAGTCCTAGTTCAGCGACGCGACCCCGGGCATCATCAAGCGCCAATCGAGCTTTGCCGGTCTCATTATCTCCAACTTGTGGCGCGGCGAGTCCTTCTCTCCGTCCGGAACTCCCTGAGTCAACCCACAGCGCTTTTTCTGTGGTTGGTGATAAGATCCGACGTTCCTGTGCACTGGGAAGTGCACCGCCCACTCCTTTAGATAAACCCACACTTCCGCAGCGCTCAGTCTCGACGGGTTCTGCTTTTGTGCAAAAACAGACGGCATCACGTCGAGGTCAATATCCTGGCGTTGTAGCAAGTGGAAGCGAAGCAGATCCTATACTCACTTTGAAACGTGTCGAAATTGACATGCTTGGAAGCTTACCAACGCCTATTGCAAACGGTATGAACTTGGGTAGTTCTTACACAACCGCTCCAGAAACTCCGACACAACCGTCTCAGCGGCCACATTCTACTTTAGTCCCATCAAGCGCAGCACAAAATGGAAAAATCCGTGAAAGACCGCATAGCGAAGACACCCAAGTGCGACTTGAGTCAACGGATGCTACCAAGAAACCAAAAGCAGCCTCAAAAGCGCAAAAGTTGAGCCGGTGGAAATCATTTTCGAATTTCTTCAAGAGGTCCAAGAAATCTGATTACCCTTGACATCTCACGCTTATGCGGAGATTTATATCGTAGTCAGACTTACCTACGTCTTTTTTCTGTATTCATTAACTACCACTTGGATTATACCCTTGGGTCTCATTTAGGTTTTCCAGACTATCAGGCTTGAAACGGCGTTGGATTGAATTAAAATTGCATTGTCTCTGGCCAACAAGTTTCCAGAGACTGGCGTCACCTGACACAACGTACTCTCATCTGTATATACTACTTCTATTAGCCAATTTAAGATTTTGGCATCTGATCATAAGTTATTCGCATGGCTGAGATGTGAAGCCGCACAATTGAATTACTAGCTTTCCTGAGTATCTACCTAAAATGGCGTAAGTCTTAACAAAATAAACACATGACGAATCGAAGAAGCCTAACTAGCTATACCTGTGTATCAAATACAAAGTAAGTCCAGTCCCTGCCAACTTTGATCCGGTGTTCCCTTGATTATTGCGCGGGAATAGGCATGATTGATCACGTACACTACTCACGAGGGGAAGCGAGGTTGCGTCTCTTGCATTGCCTAATCCAGAATGTCCGAAGCCTTCCTGTCTTTGGGAATGTACCACCTTTGACTAGAATTTAAAGTCCGTGATTACATCTACAAGTACAAAGATCCATCTCTCAAATAATTCACTACATTACCAATTTTATGATATCTGAATTCGTTCGGCCTTGTCTCACTTTTAGATTTGTCGCGGCCTTCCACTCACAAGGCCACTTTCTCTTTGCATAGTCAGCAATCAGTGAGCGAGGCTGGACTTGGCATCTGGACCATCACACTCGATTCACGCTGCACAACATCCAACCGCCACCATAGCGAAGCTGATTACCATCTGCCAATTGTTAGGGAGGTTAATGAAGATAGGGATTTTCAATCGCACTGCATCAAAGGTCTTTTGAAAGCTGTTCCATTAACGTGAGGCTGCGTTCACCTTGCCGGCGTCAGCGACTTGGAGCTTAGCTTTGAGAGCTCAAAGGCCTCAACAGTGCCACCAATTACGTAGGTAGCCTTCATCAGTTTGTTCATAAATGCAATAGGGCACAGGCTAATCACACTTTGATTCTTAGAAATACCACGATAGACGTACGTCGACCAAATACCACCTCCCTTAAGATCGACTTACCTCCAAATCATGGAGGGCCTCACAAACGGGCGAAGCCATGCCCAATTCCTCCAAAGCATGATGTTCAATGGTTCAAGTCAAGATGCCATCTCGCGCGCGACGTCTCCAGGTCTTGGGTTCAGCTCCAACGATACGGATGTCGAGAAAGAGAAACGATACCGCCCGCGGACGTTTCCCTACTTCAAATTACTGCCATATGATGTGGAGGAAGAGGCAGAACGCAATGCGGCATTGGAGGAGATTTTAAAACAACTTTATATTGCGATAAAGGCGGAGGATATGTCACCGGGTGCTGTGCACTGGACAAGAGAGCTACGAGGATGGCTCAATCTCAAATTCGAAATCACAAGAGCATTGCGGGTGAAGCTGGTAAATTTATATTATATGCTCTCACTGGCTCCTGGTATCGATTATGCTGCTACGGAACGATTTGAAAGCATGTTTCGATACTTGTTGAAGTACGTTTCCGGTAGATATGGTGTTTGAGATCCTAACTAACGTCTTACAGAAGAAAGCATTATCTTAAATCCGGAGACGATTTAATTCTGGACTGGAAGCCTCTATGGAAGGAAATGAAAGCTTTAGTCTTGCCTGCCGAAGGTGCAACACATCAGAGTGGACGGAAGCGAAGCCACAAGACAATTGCGAGTATGGTATCTTACGCATCCCAATACTTCGATCCAAGAGAAAGAGAGCCCATGCTCGAGGAGATGCTACAATACTTCACAACCTCGGATGTTACGGGTGCTTTCATTGTTCTGGGAGGGTTGAACTTGCTTATGCCTACACATCCAGCTCCGGATGAGCCTGGCCAGCTACAGCCACAAGATTACCTGCCGACATTTTTCCACCTTTGGTCTCTGGTCAACAGATCCAAGCTATTTGATGTATTCTTCTTCGATGTGTTCTCAAGACTGGCACGAGATTCTTTAGTTTGCGAACATGTTCCTTTCTCAGAATACGGCATCTTCACGAAGGACCAATCAGATTTGATCTTCACAGCAATGTTGAGGCTGACAGAAATCCCAGTCGGCCAAGCTCTGTCGCCGTACAGTTCTATGGTTGATCTTGGAGCTGGCCTCGGATTGTATCTAGAAAGAGATAAGAAGCGAAATCCATACGGGTATTCCATTGCTAGGTGGATCGTCATGTCATTGTCACCTGCTTGCATCGATAAGCCAGGCTCGATATTGTCAAATCTGGAGGGCATGATGGAGTCTATTGACACGTTCTTCCACCCTTCAAATCAAGGTGCCTGGACAGATATGCTGGCTCAAATTGTCTTCCATCTGGTTGATTTCTTCGTCATGCGCTGGAATCGGGAACAGAGTGGAGAGACCGTCACACCACCCGAGCGACGCATCAATGATGAACTCAAGCGACGATTTGTGTTAAGTTTCAAGGAAGTCATGTTCTTGGGTCTCTTCTCAAAGAAAGCCAAGCCCTTGAACTACTACTTTGGTGCAATTCAAGGCTTGGCTTACTTAGAGCCACATTTGATTGTTCCTGGTGCCTTGCAGCGATTCTACCCTTCTTTGCAAGGATTGGTTGAAGTTCATCGCACACAGTCGTCGCTATGCGGTTTACAGATGATCGCCAATGTCATGTCGAAGCAGAAAGGTCTCAGATGTCATATCACTGCTCTATTGGCCCTCGCATTACCTGGTATTGACGCAAATGATTTGTCGAAGACTTTGCATACATTAAATTTCATCCAGACGGTGGCGTACAGCATACCTCTTGCAGATCTCACAAAAGAGCATGGCGAGATTCGCGATAGCTCACTTGCAATCCAGTGGGTGCAGGGCGAAATGGAACGTCTTGAGAGAGAGGGACCAAATGTCTCAATAGATTACAGAGAAGAGTTGAGCGATGAAGATGAAGCAAATATTGTTCGCTCATCCACCGCTGGAATTGGCGAGTTTGTTTTGGCGTTACTCGGCAAGATCTTTACTCTGCTTGAGAATCTCCCTGAGTTGTCTCGGGTTCGATCGGGGTCTCCTGAGGAGAGCGTTATTAACACTCTACCAGCTGCGCTCTCACCGCTCTTCTCTGCTCTTTCGCCAGAGATTTTCGATCAAGTTTTAGAAAAGGTCGCTGCATTCGTTGGAGGCCACGTGGTTCATCAAGCTCGAGATGGCATGGCTTTCATTTGCAATGCACTTTGTAAGGCAAATCCCGAGAAGACGTTAAAGATCTTCATACCCATGGTGGTTGTTGGTATTCGAAATGAGATTGACCAGAACGATGCTGCGTCGGACAGGAGTAGCGGTGCCGATGTGTTGCCCAGAGATCGTGCCCTTGTGTGGCACATCAGTATTCTCAGCATGATTATCGTTCATGTTGGTGATGCCATTATGCCTTACAAGAAAGAGCTGTTTGACATTGCTCTTTACATGCAAGAAAAGTGCAAAGGTATTCCGACAATTCACATCTCAAATTATATTCATCACTTGCTTCTCAATCTCACCCTCATCTATCCAGTCGATGGGGCTCTGTACGAGCCAGAAGTATTCAAGAGAGGTCTTGATGTTACGGACTGGGGAAAGAGTACAAATCCACTGGACCTTACAATTAATTGGCACCGACCTTCTCCAGCAGAGATTGAGTTCGCAGTTCAATTGTTCGAGTCGCAGGTTAAAACTGCAAAAGAAAGACTTACTGATCTAATCAGTGATTCTCCGTCTGTCAGCAGAAAGGGAAAGAACAAGGAGTGGTCCGATGAGGTTTCAAGAAATCTATCTCAGATACGACTCATAATTTCTGGCATTGCAACACTCTTCGACCCAAAGAAAGCTTCTGGGCAGTATGATAAGGGTGGAAATTCTGATGAAGATATCCCTATGGAAGATGCTAGTGAGTCGGAAGAGGACGAAACATTAGCTGAGGCCGCTGAGGACGAAGAGACACGCCCCCAGTTCCACTACAGAGCAGGATATCTCTTGACGAAGAACAGCTCCTTGTACAACCACTTGCATGAGATGCGCGAGGAAATTGGTCAGCTCCTATCAAAGATACACAGTTTCTTGGTAGAACAGCAGGAGGATGATGTTGTCTGCTTCAGTGTCCTGTATCAAGCCTACAGAACTTTTATCACAGACGTCGGCAATGAGAGATCAGCCCATACACTTGAGCGAGTCACCAAGCTCTACGCTGCGGATATCCGTGCATTCAAAGTTAGCGGTCTCCGGAAAGTCTACCCTAGACCTCTTCTCGTGAAGAGAGCAGCCATATATCACTTCCATCGCGCAAAGCACAATTCATCAGCTAGGCACAAATCAGATCTGGACAAGAAGCTTCTACTGGAATTAGCTTCGTCATCGGTATCTCTGTATGCCGAAGTTCGTATCAACGCCCAGGCCGCTTTGGAATCTGCTCTCAAGAGTCTCATTGGTGGGAGGCCTCTTGTCATTCCACCTCTCTTGGAAACATTCAAGACGGCTTTGGAAGCAAATGATTTTGATCGAATCAAGGGTTCTATCTACACTTTGCTGTTTGGCAGTCTCACGAAAACCATGTCGAGAAATTGGCGCTTTGCCCCCGTTCTTATCGACTTGTACATTAAAACAGCTTCGGTGGACAAGCCATCTATTCAAACCATCAGTAACAGAGCATTGTATGGAGGTTTGATGGAGTTTGGCAAGTCCCTCGAACAGTACATGGTTATCGACCAGGGCCTTGTCGATGTATTCTCGCCCAAAGACGATGTTTCGGGAAAAATCACTTCTCGACATGATTTCATCATCCAGCGGAGAAGTACAGTTGAGGCGAAGAAGTCTGCTCTAGCTCTGAAATTGATGGAAACTTCTAAGAATTCGCATTGGAAGATTGCTGGTCGATGTACGATCTTCATCATGAACTCTGGCCTTCGTATCAAGACACTTGCAGCTCCAGAGCTCATAACTTTGGCTGTAAATGGTGCTATCGATGATCACCCAGGCTTACGTGCCGCATACACAGAGTCTCTCATCCGCATCTTCAACTTCATCGAAACTCGAGCAGTTTACGGTCACAGTGTGGAGAAGTGGGTTAGAGAAGAAGAGACTGTCATCAATCACGTCGATGTTGTAGTAAAATCGGGTGAGCCAAAGTGGACTGAGAATTTCCTCGATGGGTTTGCCAAGCCAGAGCTCCCAGAGTATTTTGTCGATCGCGATTTCCCCGGCTGGCTTGTGTGGGGCAAGAAATTCAAGGCCACGACTGCTCGCCCCGTTGAGTTCGAGGATTACGATGAGCTTGAAATGACGACCAGAAAGCAAATTGGTAGCCTCTTAACCCGCGAGTGGTACTCGAAGTTTTTCGGCTACATGAAGCAAGAACCTCGCGATTCAAGTAACGATCGCTTCAGAGTGCATAACGCAGCCATCTTGATCCAAACCTTTGATGTTACCCTTACTGGACAATCAAGTGCTACCTTTGATGATCTCAAGGATTTGGTCAAGGCGACTTTCGATGATGGATCGGATAAGCATCAGCATCGCGCCACAGCAGAGATCCTTGCTGCTTTACTCATTTCAGTCATGGAGCGTCCTCTTGAGGTTCGCAATGAAGTCTGGAACTATGGAGTCCCGATTATGCTTGACGTATTCTCCGATGGACTGACACCCGAAAACATCACCTACTGGATGACTTGTCTCCACATGATCATTGGCGGAAAGGATCCAAGACAAGCTCGAGAGATTGTTGATAAGCTTACATCCTTCCGACTGGACATGACCTCCAATGCTGCATTCAAGGAGAGTTCCAAGGTTCAACTGTTGGAATTTGTCATTCAAGATGCTGGTTGGCATTTTCGAAAGGAGAAGCCAATTCTTACAGATTTCCTCTCACATCTCGATCATCCCTACAAGAGTGTTCGTGAAGCAATTGGACGTACAATCTCTGCCATCTATCGTACCCGTTACTACGAAGGATTCAAGGATGTCAAGACACTTTTGGAAGCAAACAAGGAAGCATCTTCGATCGGTATCAAACCATATCTGCCAACAGAAGAATTCTCAGCGACACTAAAAGATGTCTTCAATAAGCTTGAAGTTTGGCGTGGGGAGCGTGAGCCTGGTCAACAAACCCCATCGTCGTATACCTCAGGAAGTAAGACGGTGCTGTTGTGGCTAGATGCAACTCTTCAATCATGGGAGTGTACAAGTCTACTGGACTTCTTTCCAGATGTTTTCATGGAGCAATTACTTCACATGATGGACGTCAAAGAAGATCCTGAGCTACAGAGACTCGCTTATCTCGTGTATCGACACCTACCCAACATCCCCTTCCGAACCGGCGAGGATGGTGACTTCATCTTTGCACTGATTCGCATCGGAAAGAAGTCGACATCCTGGCACCAACGTCTGAGAACACTGATCAACATGCAAGTCATCTACTTCCGTCGGATCTTCCTCATTCGTCCCGCTCAACAGAAAGCTCTCTTCGACGCCGTCGCCGAGATGCTTGAAGATCCTCAACATGAAGTCCGAATGGGCGCATCGACGACCCTCGCAGGCATGATCCGCTGCTCTCCCATCGCCCTCCGCAACAACATCATCTCGGGCCTCAAGACTAGATTCACAAAGGCTCTCATCAAAAATCCCATGCCCAAGAAGACGCCAGGCACCGGAACACCCATCACCCACAACCAACAAGTTATTCGTCGTCACGCTGCTGTGTTGGGTTTGGGTGCTCTCGTAGGAGCATTCCCATATGCGACACCTCCACCAGAGTGGATGCCAGAGGTTTTGGCCTTGTTGGCTAGCAGGGCTGCGAATGATGCGGGCGCGATTGGAAAGGCGGTCAAGACCACCTTGGCGGATTTCAAGAAGACGAGACAGGATACCTGGGTGACTGATCAGAGGGTTCGTTACATTGCTCCTTTTTTTTCTTTTTTGAACGGTTGCTAACTCTTCCTTAGTACTTCACACCAGAGCAATTGGAAGATCTAGAAGGCGTGCTGTGGAAATCATACTTTGCTTAAGCGAAGATATAGAGGGGGGTTGCTTGGAGTAGAGTGCGAGTAGAAGAAGAAGAAGAAGAAGAAGAGTTGAGGATGTCGTACGTACATTTGGGTGTTGTATATCAATCACAGGGCTCCGGCTTAACTGCGGAAGAAAGAGAAAAAGATGAACATACGAAATGATTGAAAGGGCAAATGGCATATGGTCATTTAAGGGGTTTAATCCACGTTTGGGGGATTGTGGTGTAAAGCTTGTGTAGTGTAACAAAGCGAATGGTGTCTTTGCGGCATAATACATATTATTGAACTTACTTTATTCTTACTTTTGAGCCTTTCGAGAACTATGGAGTTGGTTATTTCTTCTTCTGTATTGGAGGTAGGTGGCGGATATGTGTCTGATTAATGCGTTGAACTCCGATGAATTCCGTTCTACAGTTTTCTATCACGAAGGAAGGAATGGAGGAAGGGAAGGCACATTTAAGGTTGGTGTTGGTTAGCCATTACTAACGTTGGATTTCAGCTATGTGATCACGTAGTAAGTCGTAAGAGGGAGACACGATGGCCAGCAGAGTAGGGTGTTCCTAAACCTGGTATTATCATGTCTACAGAAGAAGAAGAGAAGAGAGATAGATCGGTGCTAGCCACCGATCTTATATAGTCGCCACCCCCCATTCCGGACACCCCGTGATTCCGGACACCCCTCCAAAATCCACCACTTTATATAAAAACTACTAAAACTCTACAACGCTTGAACCTCGATACAATCCCCGATAGATTCAGTATCTGTAGATGTATCCGAATCGCTCGAATCAATTACAATAGCTCTAGCTTGAATTTGGGCCTCTCTGATAGCCTTGGCGTCGACAAACTTGGAATTCGGATTGACTTGCACTTTACGACGTTTTCTCGGCTTTAACAGATCTAATTAAGCTTCTAGCTCTTTAATTCGACTTTTAGCCTGTACTAGAGCAAAGTCCTTTTTATCTAAACTCTTTACAGCTTTACGAAAGAGCTGTCGACGCGTCGGAAGATCGTCATGGCCAAGTCGGGTCAAAGTATCGAACTGTAATCGTAATTGTTTTCCAGCTTTCGGGGTGCTCCATTCCACCGACGATATACTTGTATTCCAGTCGATAGTAGATCGTATTGGTAGTGTTTCAGGGGCCCTATTACTGTTCTCTAGCAAAAGCCGGCTCATTAAAGGCTTGGCCATATGAAGTGGCCATAAGCCAGTAGCTTTCCAGCCAGCCATGATATTCTCGGCCGTAATAGCAGCTTCCCGGGCCTTTTGGTAACATAATAGAAAGTTTCGTTTACCAATTGGTACAGAGTCGATCAAGTTGCTTAATAAATTGAGCTCTTTTCGATAAGCAGCCTTGAGAGGAGAGAAAATCGATAAATCCAGTGGTTGTAGGACATGCGACGCATGGGGTGGTAAAAACAGTAGATATATATTGTATTCGAGGCACTTGAACATGAATTCGGTCGTTTTATGGCTGCCATGGCTATCTAATATTAATAATCGAGCCGAATTATCTCTTGGCGCTGTTTGAGGTATGAACACTTTCTCGAGCCACTCTAACGTAGTTCTATCGGTAGTCTATCTATTCTCTGTAGTAGTGAATTGCCAGCTATCGAAATTACTGATATCGGCCGGGAACTACTGTTGTTGTACTGATTTTCCCTTATATATTACCAAAGGTTTAGTTTTGGCCCCTATAGCCGAGATAGCCTCGATGAATGATGTCCAATTTCGCGAACCGGGCTGTTTCTTCTGTACAAAACGTCGTTCCGAGCTGCCAAGCACCAGGCTATTAAGGCCTAAACCTTCTATAATACTAGCTTCGTCTATATTCTAGCGATTTTCGGGTTTGATATCTTTAATCTCTGGAATCTAGAAGTGTCGGAACCAAGCTTGAATAATCTTAGTTATAGCCCTATTCACTCGTACAGAGTCGACCTGGATTTGCCTCTTAGTCTTAAGAACCGGGTGCCGTAACAAGAACCTGTTTACCCAACGCTTTCCAAGTGGTCGATCGTCACCTTATAGCTTACAGAGTCGCTCCCCGAAAAGCTTTAATTGCGTATACGTAATACTATGGCCAAGGGCTTCCTGGGTAAGGACCCACTTAGCTAATCGATCCTCTATTACACTTGGAAGCCTTTGTAAGTATTCGGCTACGCTATGATGGCTGGCGTTATGCTTTAATCGATCATGAAGGGTTGACTTTAGTACTCCCCACTCTAGAGCAGCTCTACGGATTGACTTGCCATTTGCTATCGCATCGAGTGCGCACATGATATTATATTCGGTATTCTGGCTTTTTATGATGTAATTGTTATAATTTACAAGTTTCAAGAGATTCGGATCAAAATTGCAAAAGATATTAATTTTTGAAGTCAAAGTGGTGGTGTTGAGGAAATTTTGGAGGGGTGTCCGGAATCACGGGGTGTCCGGAATGGGGGGGTGGCGACTTATCTATCGTAACAAGAGTGAATGACTAGAACTCGCCACCAAGAGCGATACATCTGGTTCACTCGAGTAACCGTATGACGACGTGATTCACTCTTACCAGAGTAATCGCATGACGATGTGATTTACTTCTGCCAACAGTTGGGGAAAGAATCATATTCACACAACATCACAAAGATTTCCCTCTGGTTAGTAGAAACAATGAAACCTTGCTCAGTCACAATGTTCTTCTTCCTTTGATAATCAATACTTTTGTTTTTGTTTTACACTTTGTGTCAGAAGCCCCAATTTGCATTGCCTCCCTCTGCTCAGTTTGACTGAGGAGGAAATTGAAAGAGAAAGAAGTAAATAATTTGAGATTGACCAGTCAAAGGATTTCTGATTTGCCGATTTGAGCGTTTTCTCGATACTTCTCAAGTGAGAGGGATCGAGCAATTGTTTTTGTGCGCAAGATGCGTTTTGAACGGGGTTAGATTCTTCCATTCGTTGATTCTTAGTTCCTCTAGTCTTGTTCTTCGTTTTCTTTTTAACTCGACCGGGTGAATCATTCTATTGGGGAATTAGAGATTATAAACGGGTCTATAGGAACCGACAAGGTTTTTTTGATTGGATTGCGAACGGAGAGTTATTTTTTTAATCGTTCGGAATTTCAAGGTAAAATAAAATTCGAGTTAGAAGAGGAAGAAGGGGTTTTGTTTGATTTTTCGACCACCTTGTTCAGCTACTCGGATTCAAGGATTCGTACAAACACGTCTCTTTCAGTGATTACTGGCAAGTGTTAGATTGAACAATCAAATATGTAACAAGTAACAAGTAGGTCTTTTTTCTTCTCGGATTTGATCTCGAATGAGATCGCTTTCTTACTTTTGAGTATTGGATATTATAAGAACACAACGAGCTGAAGCAACTCACCCAACCTAGAGTAAAACCTGCTTCTGTGAGTCTTCAATTCATGTTGATGACCGCGAGATCTGAGAGGGAAACTTTCGTACTCTCCGAATCAAAACAATCTTCTTTTCTTCGCACTTGATGTCGAAAAGGTCTCCTTGTTATCTGCTGGGACTTCTCGGGGAGATCACGCCTGGGCGCTACTGCAGTTTCTCAACTTCGAAAAGGAAAGCTGGAAACTGAGCCAAGTGATAATTTTCGTTCAGCAAGGAAGAAATCGAGTCAAGCTACCAACAATTCCAGACGCAGTGGCGGGACGGTAGATTATTGTAGAGACAAAAGGAGACATTTTAGATTGGACGCGATATCTTTATTTCTTGTTATGAAGTGATAAGGCATAAGTGTGAGTAAAGTGTCAATCACAGTCAACTCTAGCAAATAATCTTTTATTCTTGCATATTACTCACGCACGTTCGAACTAATAACGAGAGAAAGCAGAAGGCAGAAGTGGGGGACGAAGAGGTAGTTGGTGCCTTGTAAGCAAGCCGTCGTCTGCTTTGAGTGAGACGATAAACGAGACGAGTTACTTTAAGGCCGGATCTGGTAAGCGACGATATAGATTGTTGATGCCATATTGGCGGCTGAACTCAATTTTCCCTCCAATCGCTTGTGCTCCATAAACAGATATTGATACATGGTCGTGCGGGAAGACGATCTTATCCCGTGAAGATCTCAACGGCTCCTTGATTTGGAACATGGGAAGTGTGGACGTTCTAGACATGTGGAAGGTATCAGGTAGCATTAATTATGTGTTGGATCGAGAATCAAATGCCAGCGCTCAAGTAAAACACGGCGAATTTTCTCGATCAGAAATTCCATTTCCATGTTGCATGTGCTAAGATCAGATCGCAGATCTCAATATCTGAGATGCAGTATGATTTGCATGTGAGGTCCCATGTGAGAAAGCACTTCAGCCCCAACTTCTCCAAACCGTCTTTATACCGGGAAACCGGGATCTATATATAAACAGAATTAACGCAGGCCAAGCTGCAGAATGAACAATAAAGACGGCAGGACTATCCGACGCCTGAAATCATCATGGGAATCCAGTGCCAGAATGGCCTGACAGTGCTGTAGATCCCGCTGACAACTGGCAAGAATACCACCTATCGCTTGTCACGAAAAAGCCAAAGCCTCCATCAATAAACGAAAATTCCAGAAGCAGGCAACAGTACACTGGTACAAAGGTACAAGCAAATAAATCAAACATACATGAGACGCTATTGAATCGCTTGCTCGGTATGGTGAGCGGAGCCTGGCAACTGGCAAGGCATCGCGGTATACAAGAAAACAACCCAACCAGACATTCAGACAGTGAACTGCAGCATGAATAGCGTATCTGCCTCGCTAACTTCAAAGTTAAGGTCAAGTCCAATCAGACCCGACGGAGTGGAAATTGGGAAAGGGAAAACCATTGTTTCTTTTGTAAGGGAAAAATAGGTATCGCATGAATGACCCTGCCCCTCCTGGGAAAGCGGGGTGAAACATCAAGAATAAATTGGGAAAACGCAAAAAAGAAGGGAATCGCGCCCACCCAGCAAGCGGGGTCCAACGTTATATAAACCTTTGTGTCCGCCTGCAGTTCTGGACTGAATGCCCAACGCATAAAACGCCAAATGGAATTGTTCGACGCGCTTCGTGTGTGTTTGTTGGGGATGACTGTGGTAGTGGGAAAGGGAGGTGACATTGGCGATTGTTGAGCGACCCACAACAACAGTGAGGCTCATCGACGCGAGTCTGGTTGGGGGCAATGGAGAATTGAAGGTCAGACGACGCGTGAAGAGACGGTATATAGAAGGGGGAAGCCGCAGCTGGATCGATTGTCGACATTCCCTCGCTCGGTATCCTTTTTCGATATTGTTCAAGGTGCCGAGGCGTACTTCTGCTGGACGAGATCACCAAGTTGGAGGATGGAAGAGTTGGGGACTTGCAGTCACGTCGTCATTCTCGTACGAATCCTCATCTCCATTGGACTGCAAGGAAGAACCAGGGCTCGATCGTATGGGAATTGTCTCGCGCAGGTCATGACCTTGCGCTGTCGATGAAGGAACACCTGAGCTTGAAGCTCCTCAGCGGAAAGACGGGAACGCAGGCTCAATTCGACCTCCACCCCCAGAGAAATGCACTTCCCTGGGCCGCGTTGCAACTTCGTTGAAATCTATTTCAATGAGAAGGACCCCGCCAGTTTGCGCCTTGTGAAAATGAGGAGAGTGGTGCTGTTTGAGATTATGCATTGTTCATCTTGTGTTGTATCGGGTGCTGATGGTGGAAATGATATCTGGCGGTTAAATTCGTTTTGGTGCCGTTTTGAATAGTGGTTCATTTCCTTTGCAAGATGCAAAGGTTTGAAGCTGCCGCTACGGCGGGGTAACGTCGCTTTCTGTGAGAGCGGGCGTCAGAGTCTGTCTGTACGCTTGAAGTTAAGGAGGTGTTGAGTCCGAGTGGCAATTCCTTTTTTCTTCAGGGTATGAGCGGCCAACACGAAGCCAGACGTTTGATCTCCACGGACGATGGAATTTGCTGCGCTCATTCAAAATAGCTCATCAGCTTGCTTGCTTCAGATAATGCGTTGTGTTGCTTTTAAAGATATTTTTGGAAGTATTGGCTTTGTTATGGTGAGGGGGGAAGAAATCTCGTCTCCATCAAGTGAACAGGCACTAGTCCAGAATCCTGGAAACACCAGTCCAGTCGGCTCCCCCGCACGCTATTCGCCTTCATGAACCATCATATGTTGGACATTATACCCCAAAATATCTTAGCAGAAGCCACTATAGGTCAGACTTTGTTGAGTAGCTTCGTCGTCGACTGGTTGATACATCCATCTTCTCAGCAGAACCTGTGCCGGCGTCATGAATCATCGAGATGTGCTGCATGTTCAGGGAAGCAAGGCAAAGGTAGGGGGGCTTTCACGTCTCTCTCAAGCCAAGAAAAAAAGCATCTGACCGTCAAAGTCTCACCGTCGGGCACATTGACTGTGTGGCATGTTCACGCCTTTCATTGAAAACTTGAAAAATTCTCTGCCGAGCCTTCATTCGATTGTTCGTTCTTGGAGGTCAATCACATTTCAGATCCCGAGGGCGTGTTATTGTGACCCGATGCCCAATATCTACAATTATAGGTAGGGGCATGAATCGGCAACCAAGAAATATCGGCACATTGGATTTCGGGAGGCTGGGCTCGCAGAAAGTAGTGTCATGGTGACCTTTCTGTTGAATGTAACGACAACGAATCTTGTGATGAATAGCGGAATAAAATCGGCTCCTCATACAATTTGGGTATTGAAGTGGCGGCCGCTGTGTGAGGAACACAGTGCTTTTCAACGACAGGTTAACAACACCAAAACAATGTTGCCTCGTCGACAACCTCGCCGACCAGAATGAGCCATCAAGACTTCACTTAACCAACATCGACTACATCCCACACACTAGGGAGAAGGTAGGGTGTGAGATACGGCCCGAGGTGGGCACCTTCTATGGATTTCGCTGCATGTCACGCACAACATCAAAGACAACATGGACAAGAGACGATGTCGACAACACAGCTATGAGAATTTATCCGGGTTCATCATATGACTGCCAAAATTCACGAAAGACGGTCCTCGCAGCATGGCGACCCCACCACCCACCGTCTAGCATGCCAGCCAGCAAGCAAGCATGGGGGCATCACTGCAGACTGTACCAACGCCCCTCAGCTGTTCAGTCCTCATGAGCGGTTCATTCATCTATATCCCTGCTCATAAGCCGTCACGTACTCAGCGCAAATAGGTTTAGCAGCAAGCCCGACCAAGGACATCAATACACCAGCGCACACAATTGAAGCGCCAGCGAGGACGACGAAGCATGGGTCAATTATGCTGGATCATGTACGAGCATGTGAAGGCACCGTCGGATTGCATTATCTCGAAGGAGTTTTGTGGGTGGAGTTTGTGGGATTTGTTGTCTGTTACAGGAAGCAGGTACATCTGGCTTGGAGGAAACAGTGGTAGACGTTGACTGCTGATCATCGACCAACTTAATCTCGGAAGAAGGTCTCCAGACCGCAGGCATTGCATATCATCAATGCGGAATATGGACATCCACACGAGTCCATATTGGTGCGCTTTGTGCCTCTGAGTACATACTGAAACAGCAATTTATCGAAATTCGAAATGAGCTTCGTGAGGGATGATGGAGGGTCGAACTGAGATGGAACGAAGCCTACGTACCTCGAAATATTGAACCGCAAGGAGCAATTTCAAGATGCCTGCTAGGCCACGTTCAAAACTAAATTACCTTGGGGCAGGGAGCAATCTGTCTAGATTAAAATGTTCGGCACGAAGCGGTGCGTACCTGGCAAGACTTGGGAGATCGGCATTCAGGATACTTTTGGCCAAAATATAAAAGCATCGTCGGATATCTGCCATTATCCTAATAATCTGCTTCACCGGGTGTGCCTTGTGACGCTACTATTAAGATTAAACGCTTCAGGTATGAGATGAGGGGCATTTAAAATAGTCGATGGGTATGGAATCGGGTAACGGAAGCACAAGTTCCTTGCTGATGTTGCTGGGGGTTGGTTCCAAGACCAAAAGAACCCCGTCACTCAATTGGAGTTCATACGAGGGGGTCTTGGTCTGCCCTGCCACATTGGAGAGCCACGGCAAGACGAGGAACCGAGTTTGTTGTCTTCTATTTTTGATGAAAAATCGAGTAGAGATCGTGGCGTAGAATACAATCTAAAACATGAAATGTCACCTCTTCAAGGACCCGGCAGTCCTGTAATTCTGACAAGCGAAGTTGCAGGGAGTGTGTTGACAGCCGAGCTAAACAGGGGTTGGTGCAGGAGTGTCGAAGTCTGCTGAAATAAGCGAAATACCGATCTCAGCTTGGTCGCATGAGATCTAGCTCATGTGCAAGATTGAGGCGTGGGGAGAGTACAGTGTCAACAACACCTCAAATATCAAGCCTGTATATTGTAAAAACCGCATCTGGTTTGGACTGATGTCAGATGTAGATAAGGCCGAGCAGCTGTGTTGCGAAGAGCTTCGTAAGGAAAAGGCCAACAACAGAGGTACGACTCTAACTCAAGTGTTGTGATCGCAATTTTCACCAATCACCAACCAAGATGAATTCCACGACGGACAACTCCCAATGCCAAAGGGATGTTTCCGGACGTTGTCCGTAGCCGTCTTGATCCCGTTGCTTTAAGACACCGAAATTGAACTTTGACGTCAATTACTGGCCAGTCTTCCTTGTTTCTACGACTTTCGTGGGGGCGTCCAGGATAGAGGGGATAGAGCAATCGATTGTTGCCATTTTCAGTGCTACATTTTCGAAGGAGCGTGTTTTCTTCCAGATCAAGAAAACAATGACAGTCCCACAGCTCATTGCGTCTTGTCTTGACAAGACCTTAAACACGGCCTTGGGCCTAGCATTAATCTCCCATGTGTTTCATCGAAGTGATGCTGTACGGCTCTATTTTCGTTCACCGCATGTTGTAGAGGCATCAAGCATGGAATAGACTTCCTTTTCATTGAAATGGAACAATCTTGACCACGGTTGTGGAACATGGAAACGTGGGTTTTGAGCCACTGCATGACACTTGTGTGACCTGAGCTAGTGTCTAGGCTTCAGAGTTGGCTCTTTCAGTACTTGATCGTTTGACTTTCACCGACAGAGGGGGACGACCAGGAGCCCACCTGGCCAACGCGGTAATTGCACAAACATAGGTTCGAGGTCCATAAACGAACAATGTCACTTGACGAAAATCGTATTTTGCCACTTGAGCTGAAGTCAGGCTTGCACGTGTTGGTTTCTATACAATTTTCTGCTGTTCATTTCAGCAGCATTTTAGCAAAAAGTCGAACTTGTGTACTAAAGCTCACCTCGCAATGGTCTCAACCAAGTGGCGCTCTAAGTCCAAGTACTGCCTCTCCCGACTCCCAACAGAACTTTCAAGCCTTTGACACCAACCGAAGCTAGGATTTTAATGTTTTCGACAGAGCATTGGATGAAGCCGATGGAAATCTCTCTTACCGATGGCGAAGTATTTTTGTGATACTTGAGAGGAACCCACATTGACATTTGGTACATACAGAGTATCTGCCATGTGCGTTCCTCGTGGATCAAGGTACATACTCCCTCCCGTCGCTTCCAAGGGAGTTCCTTGTGCAGCTCAAGTGTCACCGGTCCCAGGGACGGAGATGCTGGCTATTGCCCAACGCAACAACAGAAAGGCGGAAATGATGTCGAAATCCTTCTTCTGGTCTTCGACTGTCTCGAATGCGCTCGAACCATCTTTCTGCAGCAGTCGTACCTTGCGGCTGATTAGTTCAACACGAGCCAAGTCAACGAAGTAGCGAAGTTGTACGTCCGTAGAATTCGTTTAGAAGGTCTTTGGAAGGCATTCATCGCGTGAACGGGATGCCGGATGGCTGGACCAGCCTAATACGAATTCAGGCGTTCCTGCCGCCAGCTAAGCCACTTCGAGTAGTGGTATACCGAGGAGGGCTTGATGTTGCACCGGCCGTTGCACAGAGTAGGCAGAAAATTTCCGAAGCGGGGAGTTCTGGGATGAGCGGCAGAGATGGGACGCCGTAATAAAGATCAGATGAAATCCGAGGTTGTCGTCTTGTTCTTGGCGATCAGATGCTCCAAGCTTCAACCTCTGGTGTCTCCGCTCTAGCCGCTACAGTACTTACCTGCTTTCTATGTCCAAGTTCCAGTTTTGTAATTTTGGCTAGACTTTGAAAGGAGGTTGGTCACTCGGTAGCGTTGCCGAAGGAAGGGGGCAGTCAAGTTGTCAACGACACAGCTCAAGAGGAGCTGCCAGGCTAGTGGTAAAGCGACTAGTAGCCAACTAATTGAGACGAAGTTGATGTTACTACGAACCGCCGTCATCTGTGATGTTTGACCGCATGCTTGGGCATCAACTTGGGGCCGAGAGAAGAATTTGTGAGCTCGTTAGACAGACAGTACATACAGATCAGTCAAATCCCTTTGCCTCCTTGGCCTTGGATTCAACCGGATAGGTGGAGACAAGTCCTCGAATCTTATCGCCTCAATCTTCACTCAATTACAGTACGGACTGTACACACAACACGTGGAACACGGCATCATCGGTTTGAGAGAGAAGTAACAAACGCCTTTCTTGAAAGTCCTCTGTTGGCCGGTTGTCAAGAAGCCGATTCATGATGCGTCTCGGCCCATCAAGCCCGTTGGTGGGGTGAAATTCGCTGTCCTTGGTCTTTGTGGTCTCTGCTCTGCTGCTTTGTGGTGTGCTGGGTTCTGCAGCTGCAGGGCCCACTAGTCTGCTCGCTACCCCTGACTATATATCCAGACGCTGTCAATATTTGAACGGGACGGGGGCAGTTACGGGCACTGCAAATCATTGTACTACCACCCATGAGCAAACTAGGGCTAGGCTGGTCTCGATGGCAAGGTCACGTCGGAAGCCACAGTTACGTCTGTCCGGAGCATCTGCCGTCAGAGGATACAGTAAACCACGCGGTTGACGAAGTACAACCATAGCATTGAAGGTAGGCCAAAAGGCCTTGGGCGAGTTGCACCTTTGGGGACCTGTATTATGCGGAACAATCCAACATCTGGAAACCTGGCAGCATGAGTGTGTTCGGAGAGATCTGATGTGCCTTTTTCTACTGCAGGTCGCCGTGCAGGAGGAGACTTCGAGTGGTGGAAAAAACGACCAGTATCAACACATCCCAGCCGCGGCCTGCGAGGACCTGCCATACAGGACCATGATGAGCATGGAATGATGGAGTAGGGGAGCAAGGGTTTCGAATAAGCGGATTTCGACGTTCTGTTCACGCTCGGTCCCACACCACTATCGCTGCAAAATCAATCTCTCATCTTGTGGCGTCCAGTCCCACGATCAACATCCGAAGCGAGCCCTCGAAAACTGCTGTAACCTTTCAGCAACAACAGGTTCGTTCCAACAAACGGGTCCTCATTATTCACCCAACAAGCGCTTCAAAGCAGAAGCGAGGATGGCGCTAACAGGTTCAAGGTTTGTAAAGCCCCAGAGAGCCGTTTGCTGAAGCAGAATTAATGCCGTTTTGATGAGTACAAGCATTTCGTACTGTGCAATACTTGCTAGTTCAACGAGAACAAATAAAGTCATCATCAAGACTACCCCTGTTCTGCATAGCCTAGAGCTTTCAGATCGAATACGGCGATACGCAATAAGTCCAGAGTAAAGAGCTGAGTGTTGCTTGCTTGACTGTTTCACCATCAACGCAAAGGCTCCTCTCCATGTCAGTTTTGTCTCTGTCTCCTCGTTGCTTCTTTGAGATGGCCATTGAGTTTGTGTATCCAAGGATTATCGGGTGAGGAGAGATGCCTGTTCAGCCCCGCCAGCACCTGCTGGGCCTGTGGCGACATAAACCCAGCTGCTTAAAGCTGTCCCTGCACCCTCGCCCCATGCCATGGATGATGGAGGAGCACTCGAACCCAAGTCAGATCGCCCAAGCCTTTCCTCCAGAATACAATCAATCTACCCGAGTCTGTATTGGTAGTCTTGAATGCCCCTCGTCGCCGGCACTTTGACGCCTACCGCTGCAACGGCTCGATTTGAGAGGCCACCTCGTTTATGTATGCATTTAACATTAAAGGCATCGGAAGGTTGATTCGGATTCCAGGAGTGGAAATACTGTGGAGACTCAACGGGCCAGCAGTAATCGACGAAAGTGCTAGGCATGTTCGTGTCTCGAAAACGATAGTTGATCATAACCAATCATAATATTCCATTGCGCGTGCGGTCGTCTCATTTCCACTGTCTGTTTGAAGCAAACGAAATCCATACTGGACATTCTCCTGGCAACGGCTCTCCCGGATCGCCTGGGTGATCTTTCTGCTCTTGGATGACCACGAAGTTGCTGACATTAAGGACCGTACCGCACGAAAGCATCCTCCAGATCTGCACTCCCGGTTCCAAAGTTTCCACAACAAAGTCGTCAAATTTAGGCCAACGGCACCGCAGGAGTGTGTGTGGCTGTCATTCTATCAAACCACATCCCCAGTTGCCCAGCATATCATCCACCGCCTACCGACTTTCGTACTGGATCCGAGCAGCGGTTGACCCTGATTCGATTCGCTGATTACCTTTGCCGTACCATTGCGTTGTCGTTTCCCCATACTTTCTGCTCCCCTTACGGAGATAGTACCATCTACCTCTTGCACGCTGCGGCAGAGAGCCGCTCCCTGCCCTCCTCCTCCGTCTAAGCTTTTGTTCCTTGCACGTCCAATCTGGATCTAGAAGAGACAAAAGAAGTCTCCACGGCCAACTCAGTCTAGCGCGTCGTTGCTGTCGAGGTGTGCTGGTACAAGGCCGGTCATCTTTCATCATCCTCAAACCGACTTCCAGGTACTCTGCCTCGCCAATCCCACTCGACGAGCTACTTCATCCCTCTCGTCTTCCGGCTTTGGTGGAATCCGGGCGCATCTGAATTCGTTGACATTGTGGCCGAACCGACCCCGCCCCCTCCATGAACTAGAGCCGTTGTCGGGCTTGCCATCATATCATTTCGCCAATATCGATATCACCAGGAGAGCGCTGACTGGACTGACTGGCGGATACGACTGTTGTAACGTTCGGCGTGTTCCGAATGATCTCCTGTGCTCGTTTTCATTAATCTTTAAGGTACTTGCAGGACGCAACCTGAGAGGTGGCCGCTGGTGTTGAGTCTCCCAAACTTCCTCTCTGGCAACCTTAACAGTTCGCATTTTCGCGGCATCCTTCCTCCACACTCCACCACAGCGGTCGAGATCAAGGACTGCATCAACGGCCTCAAGGACTGTCTCCTGTCTCCTGTCCGCATCTGTCCACGCCCGGGCGCAACATTCCAATTTGGCTCCCCGGTCTGCTGCTTTGGGCTCCATCAGTTGGCTCCCATCGTTCAAAAAGTCTAGAAAGTCGTGAGCGGGACTGAAGAACACCGGCCAGCGTTCCATCCTCATCTTTACATGACACCATCTTCAAGGCTTTGCGATCTAAAAGGAGCTTCAATCTAAGTCTTTGCGTCAGCAAGGGTCCAACCAACTGTTTTTGTGTAGAATTCCCTGCTCACAAAATTTCCCTCCATTACCCTTCACCAGCTCTCGCAATCATTAAAAAGGCATCCAGGTCCCCGCATTCTAGAGGATCTACTTCCCCACACCATTACCAAAGCAATCCATCGCCCTTCTATTCCTGGAGAGGCATCTCAAACTCTTCCTCCTGCCATCTTTGCCGTCAACACTTCTAGGTCCATTCTCGGCTAAACGTTGCCAAATCCCACACTACATCTTGGTGGATAATTACGCAAAGAAGCGAAGTACTCCGCAGTACGACGACTTCCTCTGGAAATGGATCAAATATATCCCGTCCACCAGTTCGCGGAAACTGCAGCTGCCCAAGTTCCCGGTCTCAATAAGTACGTTTGGGAGAGCCTACCTGCATTACAATTTTCCCAAATTCTTGATAAGCTTTCCCGCTAACACTATAAACAGTCAAGATTGCCAGCTTGTAGTCATTCAGGAGCCAGTGGTTTGCAAGGTATCAGTTGGGAAAGAAAAAGGTAAATGAATTCGCCTTCTCTTTTGCATCAAAGCTCACAAAGTTTTAGACCGCAAGCCAGTCGACCCCCCGCCAGTTGTACAGTTGAAAGTCAGCTCCATAGCTGATCCTAATCAAAACTATCTTCAGAGTATGTCTTGAATCTGTAGACAGATTATAACCCATCGCTTACGATAATGCAGGCTCGCATTTCTTTCTTACTTGCAGTTTATACGGGCACCAAGGTCAAGCACTCGCTGGTACCGTTGTATCCTCTCTCCATCGTCTAAAGGACCTCGATAATAAAGAAGGGGCATTTTTTGTTTTTGGCGATGTTTCAATAAAGGTTGAGGGGACTTACAGACTTCAATTCGATCTATACGAAATGCAAGAAGGGGAGCAATGCGTTCATATTTCTGGCACAACATCACAACCTTTCCCTGTTGTCTCGTCGAAGAATTTCCACGGCATGCCAGAATCTACAGGATTAACGAGAACCTTCAGTGAACAGGGCGTCAGATTACGGCTGCGGAAGGAACCCCGATCGCTGCTAAAACCTAAAGGGCCAGCGGCAGATGATTACAAACCTCGACATTATCGTACGAACACATACACACAACCTTCTCAAATTGAGACACTTCCTAGTCCCGTCTCACCTGTTGGTTCTTCTACTTACAGCCAAGGGCTTGTGCTTGATCCTCAGGAACATCAACTTACTAGCTCTCATATCCGGCCAGGAAAGCAGCTAGGTCGGAGTTATTCGTACCATGCCGAGCAATCGCATGCTGGTTCTCCAATTTTCGATGAGCGGCAGGCTAAGCGCTCCAGGACTGGCTCGGAACAAATGCAGACACATACGTATGGCATGCAAAATCAAGCTTTGGATACTTCGCAGTATCAAACGATGGGATCGTTTACGCAGACCCCCATGCCCGGATTTACTCCTCTATCGCAATATGGTGGTGTGACATACGCATCACCTACAATGCGTAATACGTACGTGCCACAAAGGAGCAGCGGTCAACGGAGCCAATCCTACTCAGATCCAAGTGGGCACATTCCCTCGGATCATTTGAGATACACAACCCAATCGAATGCGATTTCCAATCCATCTATGTACATGGGCTCAATGATACAAGGACGCCATCAATCAGATACTGACTACAACTCTTCGGCGTTTGTATCACGGCCTTATGCGCCACAGAGCATGGGAATTGTGCCCACACTTCCATCTGATTGGAGAGCTGCATCAGATGCTACGTATCAAACGATTCCAGGAACTGCCAACTCTAACGAACGCCAAATCTACGGAGTATATCCCAGCCAAAATCCCAACATATCATCTGGTTAAACGAGAGCTGTGGGTCAAACAGCCAGCACGAAGCGATCTATTCTTCCATCTTTTCGTCGACAAACGATCTTCCTCAATTGCATATCGAATTTCAGGGCCTTTTTAACAAGCGGGGTGACATTAGCGAGACGAACGAAATGATCGACAGAAAGAAAAACCATGGGGGAAAATCAAAATATTTATCGTTTTTGCATTTTTCATTGTCTTCATCTGCTTATGTTTTTGTCTTGTACGCTGAAAGGGAGGGAAAATGGAAGGGAAGGGAATGAAAGGAAGGGAAAGGAAATGAACGGAATGACTGAAAGTCAGGGGTGCATGTTTGCGTTGGTGTGGCATTTGTCCCGGGTGTCAAAACTGTTGTTTGTTTGCAGCGTTGGGCGTTTTTCATCGTTGGGCGACACTAAAAAATACCCTCACTCGTTTTTTTGTTTTGTTTTCCCCTTTGTATGTTTCGTTTACACACAGCTACTTATTGATTTGGCATATGTTTTTTCATATACGTTTGTTTGTTTAATCTTCCCTATCCATTTTGGTTCTATACCCCTAGGGAGAGAGAACGCTGATCCTTTTTTGTTTGTTTTGTGCAGATATGCCACCATCTATCTGCTCCATTACTTTAGCCTCCTGTTCATCTGTTCTACTTTTATTAGCTTTTAATTGTATGATTAACGAGAGATTTGAAAGCGCTAGTTAAATAAACTAAGTTAACAAACAACTTCTGGAGTAACCAGTCAAACCCGTGAAAAGCAGACCAATCTACGTATTCAAGTCTACTTCCTGGAAAAGGCAAGAGACGCAAAGGAAGTGAAAATAAAGTGCGTTAACCAGTAGGGTCGTTTGTGGGGTTGCATCAATCTCTCCGATGAACAGATGCATGCTAAATATAGCTCCCGGTTGAAGCCACACGAGGTTCCAGACAGCTGAAAAATTAGGATGAGAGAAAGGGAAATGATCTGCATGGAAGCGAAAACACTTCTAGGGCTGACTGCGATGGTTCCTGGATTGTGATACGGTCAAGTGACTTCGTGTTCTGACCTTAAACCTCTTTTTTCATGTATCAGATGGATTACTTCTCTCCGCTACTCTAGGTTAGATGAGGAGCATCTTGTGTGAGATGATCAGATGTACAGATGGTGATTTGGAAAGGTCCGGAAATGTGAGAGGCATAAACATTTGAGTTTGATGTTGTGCGTGTGAGTTTCTCATCCAACGGATGTATTGTTGTCACAAAATCAAACAGACCAGTGTTGGTTTTCAGATTCCCTTGCATGGTCTGTATTCAAGAAAGCTTGTCTGACGGTGTAGATTCTGATCAGTGATTTCCACCTCATCTAACACCAGGAAATTTACAATGCTTAATTTGTTTTCACTCTGGTCTGCTCAATGATTGCACATTTGTGTGAATTCCAGTGGTAAAAACGACCCGGGCCTTTTTCTCTGTAAACGAGTAAAATGTTAACTAGCAAGCGCAAAGGCAAGGGAAATGGTTGACATAGTAGTTGGAGCTGTTTAATTTTACCAAATAACTCGATAATAGAAGATTGTGCTAAGGTAATCTCCCAGAAAGATCGATCGTAAAAATGCCCGACTTGAAGCAAAAGAAACACGTATCTGTGTATTTGAGCGTGGCGCAACGACTTCCAAATGTTGTTAGTTTCCTCTGTTCGATTGAGCAGGAATATTTCTATCCTCGAGTAGATCGAACAAGATTTGCGCGGCCTTGACGGAGGATCGAAGTTCAGACAATCTAAGCTACGACGGAAAAGGTGCTCGTTTCCAACATTAAACACAATCTAGTCTCTCAACCTTTCCCAGGAGCTTCGTTTGATAACTCTGCTGTTACAATAGTAATGGACTTTGAAGCAAATAATGACATACTCGATAGTCGAAGTGGCTCAAAAGTTCTGTTATTTCCATCCGGAAAGACCATTGGCCAGCTAACAATTATGTGCAACAAATTGCCCTTACTAGGTATGCTCAGCCTGAAGTCGTGCAAAAATGGAGGACATCATTGGAATTCACAATGTTCACAGCCACGCCAAATTCTTGTCAAAAACAAATTCCATTGCTAACTCCTCCCTACCAATGGGGTCCCTTTCGTATGTATTTACAAGTGATAGTCCTATGACTCTACATGATTCGAGACTCGACCTATGAACTCCGTTAGCTTGCGATTTTTTTGCCAGTTCATGGCAGATATGTACCCTCCAAGGATTGTTCAACTCGAAGCCCAGCGGCGCTGTCGGGATGTCTGTTTGTCCTCTCAAGAATCCTGTCAACCTCCTGTCACGGTCCATCACTATTCTGCAGTCAGCCAAGCTCGTGCGATATTCTAGAGGGTATTACTTTGCTGTGAATAAGTTAGCAATCACATTCAATTGCGGTCGCCCCAGGAAGGGCAAGATTGGTACTTACTCTGTCCCATTGATCAACCGAGTGTCTCGCTCGCTTTCCACCATTCTGCATGTGCCTAATCTTCGAAAGACCTGCTCCGGATACACCGAACATCTGCCACCGTCAGCAGGGACTTGACGACCTGGGTAGCGCTCTTGAGTCTGAGGAATAGCTAGTACTGACCACTACGATGATTCCATAAGGGATCAAAGCTTCGAAAGGTACGCCCATCGTGTCAATTCTAATGACCAATCAGCATAGACCCTACTCCTTAAAGCGATTGTGATGCTCACACTTAGTTGTGGCGTCTTGGGTCAATTGATATTGCTGTTTTGCAGATGAGTTGACGTTGAGGGAGAAGCACCAAGCCAAGACGAAACCTGGGAGCCTTGGAATAATATAAGGCCGAAACTACCTTCCAACGACAGCTGCCGACCAAGAAGGGACTTTGGGAGCTTCGTAGCCTTCTTTAAACCAAATTCTGTCTGGGTTTACGCGTCGGAATTTTATTTTCATCCGACTCTACTTTGCCATCGCCTTTATCCTTGCGTTGAGAAGGCGTAATTGCGCGTTTACGCCCCTGTCGCGTCTTGTTTCCAGCTCCCAACCGACCTACGATTCCTCCTAAAAGCTACCAAACAATCCAAAATCGATACAAAAACCATCGCAGACAGTGCAACACGCATTCATGCATCTGTCAACCCTTGAATCACTATCATAGCCCTCTGAATCGCTGCGATATCCAGTCGCGCGCATCAAGCAACGTTTCGCTGCCGACCCTTACCTTCGACAGAGTCACCACGCAACTCATCTAAACTTCATCCTGAACATACCACATCCGAATGAGCTGAAGGACATCAAGTATGGCGGCAGTGGCGCTCACGGAGGAGCAGCTTCAGAATAGCCTTGCAACCTCGGAAGAAGATGCTGAGTATGAGGAGGACGATGAGCTTTCCACGAACGTACTGGCAGAGAATGACGAAGCATATGCCGCAAACAATCAGTTGCAAAATGGATTGCTAGCGGAGCAGGCGCTTGGGGATGAGGAAGAGGATGAAGAAACCGATGAAGAAATGCTTTCTGAACTAGAGACTGCCGGTGATGACGAGGAAGAAGTGGATGTGGAGATGCCCGATTCGCCTGCAAATGGCATTGACGACGAGACCGAGGAGGAGGAAGGCTCCGATAATGAAGACGAAGACGAAGAAGGTGTTGGTGCCGTCAAAATACAACCGAAACGGTCACACGAGGATGAGGACGTCGCCACAGGAAGTAGCGATGACGACGATGACAGTGTTGTAAGTGGGGAGGATGATAATGAGTCGAAGGATTCAACCGATGCAGAAGGTGAGATAGAATGGGAGCCAGCAGCGGATGATGAGGAAGAGGAGGCTGCAAACCCAAACCGGTGCATGTAAGGACTTCTTCCTGAGCATTTCAAATATGCACAGTCTAATATTACACAGATTCTGTCAACAGGCCGAAGAGAATGATCCTAGCGAGGAGTTCGAGTCTTCTTTATCTTGTGGTGTTTGTGGGGACAATGGTTCGTTTACTACCTGCTTTGTGATGCCCTCTGAGCTGACTAAAATCACAGCCCATCGACAATGTGCCCGAAACGCGCTTGCACTTGATCCGGACGATGGTAAGTTTCTATTCACCTCACCTCTCTTTACATGGAAAAAGTGAAAGAATGATGCTGAAATACAAAATTAAAAGCCGAAACATGGTACTGTCCAGACTGCGTAGCAAACAAGCTCGTGCCTCAGGCTGAGCCGGAGCCAGAACAAACTACTACTCAGCCTGTAGTTGCAGTAAACAAGATTGTAGACGATATAATCCCTCGACGGATTTCGCGTGACAGAATTGCTGGTGACCTATTACCTTCTCAACGAGCCATCAAGCCAGACTCGCATTCAGTTTTCAGTCAACTCATCGCCCCGGACGACCCAATGGATGGCTCGCGCCTGCTTCGAAAGAGAAAAGCCTCGTCCGATTTTGCAGAACCCATAGTTGAAGAAACTATGAGCACACGGAGACGAACCCGTGATCACAGTTCAAATCGAGTTCTTCCCCAACTAACGCTTCATCACGTTGAAACTACAAGATCAAATGGCACCGATCTTCACCCTGAAGCCCTCCTGACCAACGGGAACAAAAAGGTCGAAACGCCTACTGCTGCGCGAACTTCTCGATCTTTAAGGCCAAAGGTTCCGACACCGACTCCCAAAGCAAAGATACTCTCGAGAACAACGAAGAGCATAATTTTAGCTTTCCAATGCGATCCAAATGCTCTCAAAGACATTTTGGCTCTGCCTCCAAAGCCAAAGAAGAGGAGCCGCCACACTACTACATCCCGTTCATCTGCTCTCGCTGCTACATCTACAGCAAACACATATGTTCCCTCCACTTACACCCAGCCTTTCTACTCCCTTCACGACAAAGAAGTGGACGACTTGAAGTCTAAACCATACGGCGGCATTCTTTCTGAACAAGAAGCCGATACGTCGATGACACTACCAAAACCTGAACATCGTCGGCAATTCGACGAAGCAAGACAACAAGCCGAAGAAGATTGGAAGCTAAGAGTTGCAACAGCAGCAGAGGCTGCACTTGCCTCCGGGGTTAAGAAACCACGAAAGGTATCAGGGCCTGCGAGTCAAATTGAGTACATTGAGTTCGGCCAATATCAGATCGATATCTGGTATGCTGCTCCATATCCTGAGGAATACAGCCGCAACAAAGCGCTTTTTATCTGCGAATTTTGCCTCAAATACATGGAATCGGATATTGTTGCATGGAGACATAAGACGAAGTGTCCTTGGAAGCACCCTCCAGGCGATGAGATTTACCGGGATGGCAAAGTCATGATATTTGAGGTTGACGGTCGAAAGAATCCTTTATACTGCCAGAATCTCTGCCTTCTCGCTAAACTATTTCTCGGTTCGAAAACACTCTATTATGATGTTGAACCCTTTCTATTCTATGTCATGACGGAATACGACGAGCTGGGCTGCCATTTTGTTGGCTATTTCTCGAAAGAAAAACGACCGAGCAGCCAAAATAACGTGTCATGCATTCTTGTTCTACCAATTCATCAACGGAAAGGTTATGGACATTTGTTAATTGATTTCTCTTATCTTCTCACGCGGGCAGAAAACAAGACCGGATCACCCGAGAAGCCTCTTTCTGATATGGGACTGGTATCCTATCGAAATTATTGGCGACTTGTTCTTTGCTACTATTTGAGAGACTTCAAGCCTGGGGATAAAATCCCTAGTATCAAGAAAATTTCTGATGACATGGGATTAACGCCAGATGATGTTATCTCTGCGCTTGATGCTTTGGGGGCTCTGATTCGAGATCCGCAGACTGGTGTTTATGCGATGAAGTTGCAAACAGATTATTATCTCGAGGTCATACGACAGCATGAGAGCAAAGGATATGCAAAATTGAACCCCAAAGGTCTTGTGTGGACGCCATATGTTATGGGCCGGGGAAATATATCAGCTTTTGAGCATGCACCTCCATTGAACACTGTTGCCCCCCGAGAAGAAGATGATGAAGACCATCTGCATCCATCAAGGACGTCAAGCATCGGCAATCAAGACTTTGAAGTGTCTAATGGCGTCAACGGAGACACGGATGCAGTAATCGATTCTCTCGGACAGCTGACGACAAACTCGGGTGCATCTTCAAGAGTGACTGGGTCTGAAGGTGGAAGCTCGTCGTCCAAAATGAATGGATTCGGCAAAAGAGCTTCATACTATGAAGCAGCCGCCGACATTCCAGCGACACGTTTCGAGGTTTTCCCTCCGCTCCCAGCTTCCAAAGCTCGTGGCACACCACGACCCTCTGTGTCTCGACCTTCAGCCTCTCGACCAAGATCTACTCCTCGGGCAGCACCGCGACGATCATCCTCTGGCATCACACCACGTAAATCAACACCCTCCCGAGCACGAACAAGCTCAAGGAGGAAGAGTGGTGGAACAGGCCGTGGACCAGGACGATGGCCAAAGGGTACAAAGGCTTCTGACTTCTCCAGCCCATTGAGTGGACCAGGTTTACCACCTAAGCTTCTTAAGCAGCGAAGTAGGCTGGGCAATGAGGTTCTGTTGGGAGACGAAGAGGAGGTCATTGAAGAGACGAATGGAAATGATCCTGCAATGGACGATGAAGAAGAGGAGGACCCTGATGCAATTGTGTATCAAACCCCTGCCATGAAGAAACGAAGGAGCGCCCCCTCTCGTGGACAAGGTCTTGGAAAGCCTATGTCCATGGCTAAAGTGCTAGGCATTGGCAAGGGAAAGGCCAACCTCCCACCGGCTCCTGGTGAAGAAGATGACATAATGCCAGATATAGAGGATGACCTCGATATTGACGCAGAGGGTGAAGATGAATAGGCAACTAGTAGCCGTGTTGTAAGATTCAGTTGGAGTTCAAGGGGCGCAACGGATGGCGAAAGTGTTTGCATGGCACTGCCCATTGGGAGGCGTTCCATGGGGATTCCGGCATTTAGCTAATTATTGATTAGTGTTGTTGTATACTACTAGGTAACGATGGGTAATGGAAATCCATCAAACAAAAACCACTCAGACAAGGACTCTTCCAAGGTACTCTTTCATCTGATCTGCCGTAAAACCTGCAAGTGCAGCCTATTCTTTTCTCCAATGACTCGTTACCACTTAATGCGCTGGGTGATGTGACCCCAGAGAAGTTTCGACTTGTTGCGACTTGACTCAAAGTTGCCATGTGGATAATGTGGTTCGCCGGCGGGATGCGCATCCTCTTTGGGCAAGGTTGCTAATTTAATTAACTAATTTAGTATAAGGCCATAATATTACTAATTAATCGATCTCTGCTACTAATTGAACTAACTAATTTTAGTCTACTATTTAAGTCAATTCATTCAAAACTACATACTAATTAAAAAAAAATTAGAAACTTAATTCTATATATACATAAATTCAATTATAATTAGATTGTAACAGGTTATTACTAAGCAGAGTAATTTAAACGTATCAATATATTATAAGCATAGTTAGGGAAAACTTAACAGTAATGACTATAATAGCTCCTTCTCGGAGTCCTAAGAGACGAGTGGCGGCCCTAGACGTAAGAAGAGGGCCTAGGGGTCGTGTACGTAGTCGTAAGTATACTAGTATTTATTATGGTATTGTGAAAGTGCCCAAAAGCAAACATCCAACGGTCCAGATAAACAATACTCTTGCATTGGGGTAACTAGTATCATGTGACAGCAGTCATAAACATAACTCTACTGACGCTCCCTCTTCGTAACTATAATCACATTTAAAAGGTCATGTTTTAGAATAGAAAAGGTGCGCGTTTTTTTCTATGTTGAGATGCCAAAAGGCCTATGTAAAGGCCCGTGGAAGATCACGTGACCTTCGACGAGTTTGCCAAGACCATGCGAAAGCTATAAAACCCATGCAAAAGCTACGAAAACACCCCAGAAAATACCACCTCCTTACATCCCCGTCACACTACTTAGTTACTTATATCTACTATTAACGTGTGTATTAATTTAGCAACCCTATCTTTAGGGTTGTGCAACTCGGGATTTAGGAGATGAAGAACGGGGTTAGCCTAGTTACAGCACTACTATTAACTTTACCTTAACTTTCAGCTGATAGCTTGTCAATTAATTTGTTTCTAAGATACAGCAAATGTCCTTCTTACTCTTCCTTCTCCAGAAAGGGAAAATCTTTGCTCTTCATTCCTGGACTATGAAAACCTCGACTAAATTATGAGAAGCGGTCGTGACGTTCAGCATTGAACAATTTTTATCTGTTTTCCTAGCAATTTTTCCTAGCAATTATTGTGTCAATCATATGGATTAAAGTTGCAAGTACAGGCTAAATTCTTCTTTTCTCAATGACTCGGGTTCCTATTCCAATGCTTTTCGGCGACGCGGCGTTGGGAAGTTTCAAGAACATCGATCGACCCACCATCCCAAAACGATGCAGCACCGTCAAACCCCGGCCATGAGTGCACAACATCACGAAATCAGATGATTTTCGGCCTTCTCCCGACCGTTGGACCTTTCATCTTAGCTCTGCTCTCGTTTCAACATGCTTCATCTGATAGCTGATCGCCATTTCAAACTTGAGAAGCGGCGGGTCAAACGTCGAAGTCGGCAGCGACGGCGAAGGAAACTCACGAAGGGGTTATCAATGATTGCATAGCATCCTAGTGAGTATCAGCTTGGCTGATCTATGGATCTACAGAACCTTTTCTCTGCTTTGTGTCGTTTGGCATTGCTTGTCTGGAGACACGCTTTGGGGCCTAGTTGCCCATGTTTCTATGCGAGTTCTTGCCTTGTGGATACCTCGAGAGTCTGGAGTCTCTGGACGCTCAGGTAACGCAGCGCATCGCTGGTGAACTTGGTCGGATGGCAGGAGGATCCCCTATCCCATGGACTCCTCCACCGGTTTCTAACAAGTATCATGATGAGCATATTGTTGTTAGGTCTTGATCTCCTGCATTCAGGCTCCTTCGTGGGTCTTTCGAATGGGACGAGGGAATATGGCCTGAGAACGCACGAATCATTGAGGGAGCAGGCATTGAATTGTGATGAGTTCGTGAGTACAAAACAGTTCGTTCTTGCTGTCATTTTTCTCATTCCATTTATTCATCCATCTGTTCATTCATTTCTTCCATCCACAGCCAGGTGCTTGTTTTAACCTTATACCTTGTTTGTTTATCTTACGCTCTTTCGTGCTGGACACCTTTGCATTCTTCATCATGCTTTTCAACGCTCTTTACGCCACTTCTCTCATTTCCCTTGTCAGTGCACATGGTGTTATTCTAGGGGCACAAGGCGAGTCGGGATCACCGGCCAGTGTTGGGTTCCGAGGTAGGAACAATCCTACAAACAGATCTCTAGGGTCCATCTCTAACATACTCCCTTCTAGTTGACGCGGCTATTGCTCGAAACTGCACCGGAATCAGTCCTTGCCAGCAAGATACAACCATCATTCGTGATGCTGAGATCACCGCGAACATCGTGAACGAATGTGGTCGTACCGAACTATCAGGAAACATTGATGTCGGAGAGGAAACCGAGAATGCTCTCGCGGCTAAAGCGGTTACTCAAGTGAAAGCCGGTATGATACTTCGATACAAAACAAAAGCTTCAATTGAAACTGATATGATGTGATTTTCCAGGCGGACAAGTCAAAGTCACCATCCATCAAGTCAACGCTGATGGAGCTGGACCATACTCATGTGATATCGACCAAACGGGCAACACTGGTGTCATATCACAAAATTTGACCGTCACCAACAACGTCCCGGGAGCAAACGGATTCTCGCAAGCCAAAACACAGGACTTCGAGATCACTGTTGCTATGCCCGATAACTTAGCCTGCACTGGTGGTAAGTTTCTGAAACCACGAACCATCTCTACCAATACACACTAACACACTATCTAGCCTCAACTGGAAATGTCTGCACTATTGTAAGTAACCTATACTCAAGACACCTCTTTCCCCCCCCGATAATAACTTCCATCCCCATGCCTACCTTCTTTACAACAAGATCGTCTCCCTAACAAAGCCAACAGAGATGCCGAAACGCAGCAGCAGCAGGGCCCTTCGGTGGCTGCTTCGCCGTCCAACAGAGCGACGTCAAGGGTGCCGTCAACTCTCCCAACCAGCTTCAAACTGCCCAAACCCTTGATGGCATCAACAAGCAAATCGCACAAAACGTCAAGGACCTCCCCGCTGCCATCGCCGCCAACCAACAGGCTGGTTTGGATCAACAAGGCAAGGCTGCTGTTGATGGTATGTTCCCAACCATGCACACATCTTTTTGCTGTACTCCGCTGACAGTTAATTCTTACAGCTCTCCTCAGTGGAACTATCGTCAGCAACCCAGCTCCAACTCAAACACCTGATCTCGCCAACGTCGGTACCAATGCTCCAGCGCCAGTTCTCAGCAGAACTTTGACTTCAAGTGCTGCTGCTGGTGCCACCAAGGCCGCTGGTGGTGGACGAAACCGCGGTGGAAACCGAGGTGGAAACAACAACAAGGCACGAAGATCAGTATCAGGATTACGATGGGCTAAGAGAATGGTATTCGATGCCGACTCTGAATAGATCTCTTTTCTATTCTGCTCGCTAGTTTGTAGTCCCCTTCTTTTTTCTATTGTACACCTGCCTTGTCTTTTGAATGGATGTTTTCTTATAGTATCGAGCTAGTGGTTTTACTGAGTGCTTGTATGTGTTTTGTTGAATATTCAATTCAGAAAAATGGATAGATGAATAAAATGAATGAATGAAGTGTTGGGAGAAGTCAATCACGATGTCACATTATTACTTAAATGAGCCAGATACTTCACTCTTTGTTAGGTGCTGTCTATGGGTCCCAAGAGACTCGTTTTAACCTT
>JBAMDN010000472.1:0-10261 GCA_037074945.1 Tetracladium marchalianum
ACACATCTTCATCACTGCATTGACATGAATTGTGTTTGGCTTGACAGGCGATTTGTCTGCGAGCATCGTTTGGTAAATGGCGAGCACTTTCTCCAAGGCCTGGGTGGAGTCAGGGTGGTCAGCACATCCTCTGAAGATGATCGTGTAGGTATGCGCATCGGGAGTTTGCGCTCGTTTTTTCATCTAGAATACAGTTAGATTATGATTCTTCCCCTATGGTAGGTATGTTTGGACCAACCTCATTAAACGTCTTTATAGCACCATTTAACTTCCCCTTGCTCAATTGCCAATTCACTAAATGATTCCAACTGACGACGCACTGGAGTGTCTTGCTCGCATATCGCACAACTTTCTCGGCTGTCTCAAAATCATCGTTGCGCAAGGTTGTCCGAATATATGTTGCTAGCTTCAAAGGATCTTGTAGATATTGAAAATGTTTCTTCATTGACTCTTCCGTCTCTAGGTTGGGCTTCCTTTTCACAGCTTGCGAAGGCGGTCGAGTTCCTCTGGATTTGAGCCATGCCTGCCGATTTTGCTCAAACCGAGAGCTAGGCAGTGGACTGTCGTGCTTTTGGACAGACCAGATCTTTCCATGCTGTCGTGATTCCGAGTTACTCTCAGATGCATAAGTTCTCTTTAATATGCGCGCCGGCGTGGTTGATCGTGGGCTAATTGCGGAAAAGAGCGCTGGTCGGCCGATGATTGTCTGCAAGCATTGCTTTATACATCCATGGCATTGTAACATGGTCGTTGGCGGAGAAATGTGCAAGGGGCGTCGATTTTACATTTCTATCTCGAGAACTTTTTGGATTGACGATGAGGCAACGGACAGGTATTTCGGGGCTTGGATAGGCCGACACCCCAGTCGGCTAGATCATGATTGCAGGGATTCGCGCAACACCAATTTTTGGGACGCGATTTCGCGTGTCCCTCGACCACTTTAACTCAGAACATCCTCCGCGACACAACAACCCACAACTCCCACGATCACAACAACTCCCAGCCCACAACACCAATTTTGTGATTCTTATTCCTTGTGGATTGCTTCAATAGTATGCTGTAAATAGCATCTTCTTTTTAATATCATTTCAAATATGTCGAAAGCTGCCAGTGCTCGAGCAAAGTTCGCCGAGCTTCGTGCTCTGCGGGCGTCTGGTAAAAAGCGAATCGACACCTACGAAGTCGAAGATGAGATTAAATTATATGAGGAAGTCGACGAGGATGGATACAAGAAGGTTGTTCGAGAACGCCTGAACCAGGACGACTTCGTTATCGACGACAACGGCGAAGGATACGCGGATGATGGTCGCGAGGAGTGGGACCGACCAGTTGGATATGGCTCTGAGAGCGAGGAGGAGTTGCCAGTGAAAGGCAAGGCCGGAAAAGCTGGTTTGCTATACCCCTCCATGCAATTACGATCCGAATACCTTCTAATTAGCACCCCGCAGCGAAAAGGAAACGCGAAGAAGAGAAAGCAAAAAAGGAGAACCAGGATAAGGGGATCAGCAATTATTTTACAAAAGGCCTGGCAGCCGCGCAACCAAAAGCAAAGGCACGTATCCCAACCCCTCTGGTGTCATTTTGCCCTGTTAACAACTTGCAGGCTGTCAAGACGAAAGAGGATGACGACTTCCTGAAAGATTTGCTAGGTGATGTGGACACAAATGCTCCCCGACCAGTGGCAAGTTCCAAACGGAAGACACAAGATAAGCGACGAACTCGAGCACTATCGCCATCCAATCGCGAGGTTTCACGCCATATTTCCAAGAAGACGAAGACAGTAGACAACAGGAGGTCCAGTCCCCCAACTGACAGCCACGTCGTAGACGACGATGACTACATGATGGGAATGGATGATGAAGTTGCACCGCTGAATGACCCTCAACCATCATCACCAATCGCCAAAGCTGTCAAGCGCAAGTCAGACGCCGCAGTGAAGATAGAAGATGAGGATGAAGATGATGCGATGGAGGTTGCCCAGGCAGGAGGCATTGCTATGGCAAGCGTCAATATGTCTGGTTCTCGACCAGTTCCCAAGATTAAGAAATCCGAGGCATATCCCACACCAGCAAGCTCCTCTCCTACACGACCTCCACCTGATCATGTTGATGCCTCCTCATGGAATAGAGTCACCAGCAAGCTCAATGTTATCACAAGCAGCCCTGCTGACAGCATGAGCTTTGGCAAAATAGACTACAACGATGTTATTGAAGAGGATGGAAGCCTCCGAATGTTTTGGACCGACTACACAGAAGTTAATGATAAACTCTGTCTCTTTGGAAAGGTCCAAAACAAGAAGACTGGACTTTATGTTAGTTGTTTTGTCAATGTCGAAAACATCTTGAGGAAGCTCTTCTTCCTTCCCCGCCAATACCGCACCGTCAAAGGCAAGGAATCGACCGATGAAGTTGACATGAAAGATGTTTACGAGGAGGTGGACGAACTCATGGGCAAAATGGGAGTGGGTATGCACAAAATCAAGCCTTGCACGCGGAAATACGCATTTGAATTGTCCGATATCCCAAAGGAGGGCGACTACTTGAAACTAATGTATCCATATGACAGCAGTAAGTAGCTCTGTCCTTGCAGATGGTCATTTCTAATCCAACGCAGAAACACAGCTTCAGCCAGAACAACAAAGTGGGGCGACGTACTCTCATGTATTCGGCACCAACACTCCACTTTTTGAACAATTTGTGTTGTGGAGAAACATTATGGGACCCTGTTGGTTGCAGATCGAGGATGCTGAGTTTGGCGTGTTAAACAATGCTTCCCACTGCAAACTCGAAGTCCGAGCCTCCAAACCTAACAAGATCACTCCGATCGAGTCCGAAAGTTCACCACCTCTGACTTTAATGAGCATTGCCATGCGGACAGTGCTTAACGTCAAAGAGAATAAGCAGGAAATCCTCGCCATCAGTGCACGAATCTACCAAAACATCTCTATCACAGATACTTCAGATCCCGAAACCTTGCCTTGTCGCTCATTTACAATTATTCGTCCAGTTGGTCCGCAATTTCCAATTGGTTTTGAATCAGACGTCAAAGAACGCGCCCAAGGGCTGGTGAAGCTTGTCAAGTCGGAGCCAGAGATTCTAAGCTTTTTCTTAGCACAGCTTGCTAATGTTGATCCGGATGTTCTTGTTGGCCATCAGCTTGAAGGAGTGGATTTTAGCATCCTCTTAAACCGACTTCAGGCAAGGAAAACACCGCAATGGTCTCGAATTGGTCGCATGCAACGAAAGCAATGGCCAAGTTCCATGGGCAAGATGGGCGGCAACTTTTTCGCAGAGCGCACGCTGTTATCTGGACGCCTTCTTTGCGATTTAGCAAACGATGCTGGCAAGTCTGCTATGACTAAATGTTCATCGTGGAGTCTTACAGAGATGTGCAACCTTTATCTTCCTGGCACAAGTCGCCGAGATATTGACAATGAAACAGCTCTTAAGACCTGGGCAGTCAGCAGAGGTGGTCTTATGGATTATGTGTCTCATATGGAAACTGACACCTTCTTCATTGCCGCTTTGGCCTTAAGGGTACAGATGCTTCCTTTGACCAAGGTTTTGACGAATTTGGCTGGTAACTCTTGGGCACGAACTCTTACAGGAACCCGAGCCGAACGAAACGAGTACATTCTGCTTCACGAGTTTCACCGCAACAAGTATATTTGTCCCGACAAGGCCAACTCAAGGGGCAGACCACAAGCGGTTGAAGATGAAAATGCTGATGCCGAAAATGGTGACGGCAAAAAGAAGGATAAGTATAAGGGTGGTCTTGTGTTTGAACCTGAAAAGGGGCTTTACGACAAATATGTTCTGGTCATGGACTTTAATTCCCTTTATCCAAGTATCATCCAGGAGTACAACATCTGTTTCACAACTGTCGATCGTACTAAGCTGGTAAGTCTACTAAATATGTCGAGGAGTAGCTATAACTAACATTTTGAAGTCGGATGATGAAGATCGTGTTCCCGAGGTTCCAGAAACACAGGACTTGGGAATATTGCCCAAACTTATTGCCACCCTGGTCAGCCGCAGACGACAGGTTAAGGATCTCATGAAGGACAAAACCGCAAGTGCTGAGAAATTGGCAACCTGGGACATCAAACAACTCGCTTTGAAGCTCACGGCCAACTCTATGTACGGATGTTTGGGATACACCAAGTCCAGATTCTATGCCAGACCCTTGGCTGTCTTGACAACTTACAAGGGACGAGAGATTCTTAGAAGCACCAAAGATCTTGCTGAGAGCAACTCCCTTCAAGTCATTTATGGAGATACCGATTCGGTAATGATCAATGCCAATGTGGACAACGTCGACGATGCTTTCAAAGTCGGACGGGATTTCAAGAAAGCCGTCAATGATCGCTACAAGTTGCTCGAAATCGACATTGACAATGTTTTCAAGAGAATCCTGCTGCAAGCCAAGAAGAAGTATGCTGCTATCAACCTCATTCAGGTCGACGGCAAATTTGTGGAAAAGATGGAGGTCAAGGGTCTGGACATGAAACGCCGAGAATACTGTCATTTGTCCAAAGACGTTTCATCGAAACTGCTGAATGAGATTCTCTCAGGCGACGACTCTGAGGTTGTCATCACTCGCATCCACGACTATCTCCGTGAAGTTTCCACCAAGATGCGAGAAGGCAAAATCCCGATCCCTAGCTATACAATCTTCACGAAACTCGGCAAAAACCCTCAAGAGTATCCCAATGCCGATAGCATGCCTCAAGTTCAGGTTGCATTGCGTGAGATCTCAAAGGGAAAGACAGTACGAAGAGACGACATCATTGCCTACATCGTCACTGGCGACGGAAAAGATGAGAGAGGATCTGGATCCGCTGCTAAAAGATCATACACACCTCAGGATGTGTCCAAAGCCGACTCTGGATTGACCCCAGATGTCGAATGGTATCTCTACAAGCAAATCTTCCCACCAGTCGAGAGATTGTGTGCCAATATACAAGGAACAGATACAATCCGATTGGCTGACTGTCTCGGTCTTGATATTCGCAAGTACAGCATCTCAAACAATGCCTCAAATGGAAACAACGAGACCGAAATCCATACTCTCGAAAGTCAAATTGATGACGAGGTGCGATTCCAAGATGCATACCGTTTGACGCTTCGTTGTCGTTCTTGCAAAGCTTCCTTCGGTTTCGAGGGATTGGCGGACAGTGTAGAGCTTTGCTCCCCGGCAGGCATCACATGTCGATGCGGTCACAATCTTTCCAATCTTTCGGTTCTTGCACAGCTTGAGCACCAGATCCGAGCGCAGACAAGCAAGTACTACGAAGCATGGCTTGTGTGTAGTGACTCGGCTTGTGGCAACCGTACCAGACAGATGAGCGTGTACGGCAATCGATGTATGGGACCTCGAGGGCTTGCTCACGGCTGCACTGGAAAGATGCGATATGAGTACACGGAGAAGATGATTTACAATCAGCTCTTGTACTTTGCATCTCTGTTTGACGTTGAGAAGGCAAAGACGAATGCAAAGGGAACAGACAAGGGTAAGTAATACCTATTTCACTTACAGGCAGTTCTAGCTAACATAAATGTAGAACGTATCGTTGCACTTGCCGAACATAATCGTGTAAAGTTTGAAACTTTGAAGGGTGTTGTGGACAGGTATCTTGATAAATGTGGGCGACAATGGGTAGCCATGGATAGTTTATTTGGAAAGCTAGGGTTCATAGCATGATTTGATTGAGTATCTACCAAGGGCGTTGTGGGAACTTCTGGTTTGGCGTTTGGGTTTGTAGGCTAGGCTAGGCACATGATACTAATGCACAACGAATACAATTTTTATCGATCGTTCTTTTCTCTACTGAGAGTTGTATTCTCATGTGATCAAAGACGATAAAGGAATGAATTCTGCCTTGTTCCGTGACCCTGCTTCCCGATGTCTTAAAACAGTGGATAGGAGACATACCTACGTTTTCCGAGTATGTTTGCCAAGGGCTCTTCGTAGACAACAAAATCGAGACAGCGATGTTTCAAGTTGCGATAACGTTGAATTGTTCTGCGTTCTGCTTAAAGGCTTCTCTCTCACTCCCCAAGTAGTAGACAGTTGTATATGACCGAAGCGTTGTGATGGCAAGATTTAAAATGTCTCGCCTCACATCTGGCCATAGAATCCAATAGATTTTTGTCTCGAAAGAACAAACAAATCCACGGGTTCCAAACAGCCTCGCATCTGCTTTGTTGGAGATCAATAGATCATACAAAGTCATTGTTCACTGTGGGGGTGTTCGTTCTTGTGATGAAGTGCTCAAGTGTTGCGAATGGAAATTAAGCGAGGATTTTCTCTTTCAATTATGCAATACAATAAATTGCAATTCCTTTCAAAATTTCATTTTGTCTTTTGATGACATTCGAGTGGTCGAGAATCAAGTCTCCATAATTGCATTGTGATCATTTTGACATCATTGTCACCAAAGGATGGAGTGTAAAAATAACCACCTTCATCTTAGACACATCCATGTCCCCGATTACAAAATCATTATTCAATAACAAGTCCATTCACAACAGTGCTTACTTCTTTTCTTAAGAATCATTTCCTCGTCGCTCTTATCCCTTTCTTTCGTTCACTTCATCAGTACACCTTACTTCACCCCATCGACTCGACTCGATATTCAAACAGGCTTCACCACTTGCAAACTTCGCACTTGCACACTAGCACGCTTCCACGCTTCCACATCTCACAATCAACTCCAGCACCCACACTACTCCAACATATCTACAAACTCCCACACAAACAGACATCGTCCAAAGGCACAACGATGCCAGTCCCCTCCCGCAACCACATCAATATCTCCCGCCCCTCCTCCACCTGGGACCTCGAACTCGGAACCGAGCTTCAAGAAATTCCACTCACTCCCCTACGGAATTCAGAATCTCGCCCTCCTCTTCGAGAATCCAACTCCTTAGTCGCCGGCCTACACTTCGTCAACGGTCCTTCCGATCCCTATGCCATTTCCACAACCACAAACAATAAAAGCAAGTCCCAGATCATCCCCAAACATGCCTGGTTTCAGCAGTATGAATACACGATCGTGATGTTTTTATTGCTGTCAGTTTTTATGATCGCTATGGTTGTGGGGATTGTATATTTGGGGGTTAAGGCTACGAGAGCGCATGGGAATGTGGTGGAGGCGGAGGCCGCAAGGAATGCGTCTTTGACGAGGTTTGGAGAGGATCATAACTGAGGGGAGGAGGAAGAAGGGAGATGGGGGACAGGGGACAGGAGGGAAGGTGGTGAGAAATTAGTGAGTGACTTTGATTTGATCTGATTTTGCGGTTATGTTGGCAGTTCTTGTCTTCTTTCTTCTCGAATATACAGCAAAGAGGCTGCGCGGGTATTTGATTGCTTTAGAGGTTGGAGTTCGGTGCTTTCACTCCATTCCAACATAGTCTCAATAAAAGCTAAACCTTGTCAAAATTTTGAAGATTACCAGAAATTTACAAAAGCATAAAAGTAGAGCGAATTGATAATGAATTTATGCGACTCTGAAGCGAAATGTTGCGTCGATCGTTGAGCCTCGACATCCGAGAACTTGATAATGATGAGTGAGATATTGTGGAGTTTGAGATCAGACATAACTTACCTATTACTTTGTGAACATGGATCAAAAACTAAAATTCAAATTATCACCCGTTATACTGTTTATATCGTACACAAAGCAGGGTTTTACGAAGGAAAATATAACACTGCAATTAATTCGGAGATTCTTCATTTTCAGTAAGAAAGATGATAATGCATCCCAACATGCAAGCATCACAATATATTAAAAGCTACGAGGAAAACTTCGAGGAGATTTTTTCTAACAACCCATAAATCACATCTATTTCAATATCATTCGTGGATATATTGGTGTAGGCTTCTTAAAGGAAGACAAAAATGAATTACAACTGAAGAAGTTCACCATATGTTTATTCATTCAAGTCTTAAAAGTTTTGATTTTTGTCTCTCCACACTTACTGTACACGTAATTTCTAAATCTTGATATCTTAAAGATGGAAACATTTCTTCTCATTCTCTGTTTCCTATTCTCTGAATGTCATCGAAGGTAGATAGAAAACTGTTAAATTCAACATTCTTCTTGCGGAACCCTAACTTTTTGCTATCTCTCGGTGACGATTGAATGTTGCCGACGAAATGTAAAGCTGTCTGTCAATTTCGACGACGATGACATACTACCATTGTACCAACCCAAAACGTCTTCACCTGTCCTTACCACTGCCAGAACCTCTTCTCACACACTCCATATCCTTCCTTACTTGGCTTACCTACCAAGTAATTTATCTATCTGTTAATAACCACACACCAACCTAACTTCAGAAATATAATTTTGGGATCGACCACGAACTCCTCATGGCCATTGCTCGGAATTAGTCCTAGTTTTTGAAATCCTTGTGAGAGTGTGTCAATTCTCTTATATGCAACTTTCCTCATTCTTGTTGTCCTTTTCTTTCTTGATTTAGGTCTACACTACTAGTATGCTGAACATGATTAAAAGGATCCAAAAGTACTGCGTATGATGCTATCAAATGCAACATTGATCTTAATTACCTGACTTTAGCACATAGTAAGTCACCTACCCACCCATGCGCCGACGACCAAGATGTGCATGTTCTTCCCCTGATGATGGAAAATGAAAGACTTCCTTTCCCTCTTTCTTCACTCTTCTTTTTCATAGAACCCCCACCGGTTCTCTTCTACCAAGTAATGCTGTGTCCGGTTTCTCAATTCATCTTGTATTGTCATTCTTTCTCTGTTCTATCTGCATATTACACCATGAAGATAGCTGTGATCATGCATTACATAGAAAGGCAAAGAAGGAAAGGTTCATATGGTAGTATATTTTATGCGTCATGGAATGTAATGGTTAAAGTTTTAGGTAGGGAAGTATTAGAAAACTTAGATTCTAAGTAATGGGGCATGAGTAAATGTACGGTAATAGAGCCAAAAAAGAAAAAGATGCTATCTTGGACTACAAATTTTATTCAAGAAGAGCAGAAGGATATACGAAAGGCGATATCACCAATCACAAATCCGAAGAACACAGAAAATAAGGACACGCAAAACAGTCGTGGTATCGTTTATTGAAAGTCGGATATCTCATAGTTCGCAAGCAAAGATAGCAAAGGTATTAATCTAGAATTGATCTGTGAAGAAAAAATGGCTCAGTCAGCACAACACGTACAACAGTATCATTAACTTCTCCCCAAACCACACAAGCAGCACCTCGCCCCCACGACCACCAAACTAGAATAAGAAATAAGAACATACCCAGCGTCATACTCATACTAACATCCGTATTCTCGACCATCTTCGTAAACTCTTCAAAGCTAATCTTCCCATCGCGATCCAAATCAGCCTCCATGATGGTCTTGTCAACGATCTGCTGCAGCTGCTGATCCTTCAGGTTGGAGCCGACCATCATCTTCAGCACGATGAAGAGCTCGCCATTGGAGATGTAGCCGTCACGATCGATGTCGTAGACCTTGAAGGCAAAGCGCAGCTTCTGCTCCTTGTTGCCCTTGCTGGAGAAGGCACTCAAGCCGGATACGAACTCTTGGAAGTCGACGGTGCCGCCGCCGTCTTCGTCGAAGATGGCTATTAATCTGTTTTGTAGGAGCTGGGTGTTAGAAAGGTGGTCTGTTCTATGTGTATATGGGCATGTGTGTGTGTCTGCGGGTAGATAGATGGGTGGGTATATACCGGGTTGCGAGGGGGTTGGAGGAGATTTGAGGTAAGCTGAGGAACTCTTCGCGTTCAATGGTGCCGGAGTTGTCCTGTGGTAAACAGCATTATGAGCATTGTATTTTCCATTATATTTTCCATTGTCCAAAGTAGACAAGGGGACGCACCTTGTCCAGCTTCATGAAGCGCTTGCGAATTCTCTCGACCTCATCGCGATCAACTACCACGGACCAGGACAATCAGCTTTGCTTTCCCCTCTCTCTTGTTTCTTTTGTGAGGTTTTGGCATACAGTTGGAACCCTGTACAATGTTCTCCAACACTGCACTACTGGCGTTTCCCATGGCGGAGGTTTGTTGGTGGGGGGGAAAGGCGAGGTCGGGTGTTATGGGAGGTACAGTGAGTGTGGTTCCTCCGTAGGGCTGTGTAGGAGGGAATCCGGTCGTTGGATGTGGAGGGGCTCGAGGGGCACTTCTGTATGGATCCAGACTCGAACAAGGAGATGTCGGGAGGCTGTCGCCAAGGAAGAGATTGCACTAAGCTGAAAGGAGCGCC
>JBAMDN010000473.1:0-18472 GCA_037074945.1 Tetracladium marchalianum
GTCGCAAGCTCAACGTTCCCATTCTCGCCCTAGCACCATATCAATTCCGCATGATCAACGCCTTGGACTCAGTCGGCTGGCACAAATACCCGGTCTACATCCATAAGGTTGCCCACAGCCATGCTGCGATCATTGTTCGAACAGATAAGGCGAGTTTCGATGAAGGCCGAGTCGTTCTCCGCCACTGGCTGGACAACGAATTCAAACTATAAACGGAGCTATAGACAGAGGAAGTCAATGATTCATGATCAACTTCTTTCCAAAAATAGAGTGAATAAGGAGGGAGGATCTCTTTGCTTTTTTGTTCTCCCCACTAGCATACCATTCCAGCGACAGGCGTTTAGTGGTTTTCCGTTATGATGATTTTTTAGCACGTACCTAGAGGATCTCGCGACTTTGCTGTTTGCTTTTCACCAAGCTAGCTACTTCAACTTGCCTCCTTCATGTACTGTACCATATATACATAGACAGGTCACGATAGCAAGAATAAACAAAGCAAGTACTTCAACTACTTCAAAATGTCTGTTTAAGGAAGAAGTGGTCAGTTGATGGCGTCTATTTTGAGGTGAACTTTTAGTTCGGCTATCATATTTCCTGTTTGTATTCTCGCATTGCCGAAATCACAAATGGTGGGGTAGCAGCATCTTTGCTCTCATAAAATGCAGTTTTAGATTCACTAATGATATTGATATAGTGGATGTCCTTCCTGGCTAATACATGATATGATAATGCCCACTTTCTCTTCCCTCTTGCAACTCCAAGAAACAGGGCAGCCTCCCAAACACAAATCATTTTCTTCACCAACCACCCTTTCAAATACTCTTCTCGACCGCCTCCAACGCCCCAATAACCTCACTCCACTTCTCCCACTCCCCCTCTCCCATCCCACCCACCAAAGGCAACCTCGTGCCATCCACATCACCAAATCCCAACACCCTACTCGTCGCCTCTTTAATCCCACTCGTCCCATACCTCACGACCAACTCCTCCACCGAACTCAACTTGTACTGCAACAATCTCCTCTCCTTCACCTCCTCCTCCGTCACCTGATTCTTCACGCTCAACTCATACAACTTCACCACAGATTTCGGGAAGAATCCTGCGGTGCCGTCGATGGTGCCTGCGGCACCGATCGAGATTACCGGGAGGAGTTGTTGGCCCAGTCCGGTGAAGGTGTGGAATTTTGTGTGGTCGATGCTTGGGTTGGAGGCGATTTGTGCGTGGTAGGATATGTCTCCGTGGGAGAGCTTGCAGCCGACGATGTTGGGGTGCTTGGAGAGGGTGGCAAAGGTGGATGGGATGACTTTGACGTTGTTGGAGACGCCGGGGTAGTGGTATCTTTGAATTAAGTAAGTTAGTCACTCGCTTGTACAATTAACGTTTTGGGGAAGAAACTGTTTAAAAGATAGGCGCTCAACGGGAAGAAGAAGAAAGTGGGAAAGACATACATCATAACAGGAATAGGACTCTGATCCGCCACAGCAGTAAACCACTGCACAATCCCCTCCTGACTACTAGCACCTGCAAAATACCCAGGTACCAACACCAATCCCCACTGACTACCCGCCTCTTTCGCACTTGTTAGTTGCTCAACTACCTCGACAATACTGTTCGAAGCCGTGCCAGCGATGAGAGGGTAGTCTTTGAATCCAGCTTCGTCGAAGGCTTTGCGAACGGAGGAGAGAACTTCAAAGCGTTCGGTGTTGGATAGGTGGACTGCTTCGCCGGTGGAACCGAGGAGGACGAGTCCTTTGATGCCGGAGCGGGCGAGGTGGAGGGAGTGAGCTGCTTGGGTTGGGAGGTCGAGGGGGGCGGTGATGGGGGAGTAGTTGGCGGCTTTGCGGGAGACGAAGAAGGTTGGTACGGGGACGCTGGGAGGGGTGTTAGTCTTTGGTCGTGATTTGGAAAGTAATGAATGATTTATAAATTCTTGAAGGTTGGAGTGTGTAAACAGATGTTCTGCTGGAGTGTACTTACTACACGCCAGCTGGAGGTGGAGATGCCATTTTTACTACAGATGCAAACTTGAACGTGTGTGATCTTCGAGCAGAGCGAAAAAGGGAATTAAGCATTGACGGGAGAAGACGAGAAACGGAAAGAGGAGAAGAGAAGAGATATGGTCGCAAATTCAAAGGTCGACCATCGTGACTACCAAGCTAAAATAAGTCGTGATGGCTTCGGGACATTGTCGAGCGAGCGAGGGGCATGGAGGGGTAGGTGGGGGTTTGTTTTGAATGGTCATGTTAGAACAGCCACCTCAGACGAAGCCTCCGTTTTTCGGACATTGAGAAGGCAAGAGTAAGAGGACTCTCACGTACTCTGAAGCTTTTCTGTACCGAGCCGTGGGCAAGCAGTGAAGGCAACTTGGAGGCGTCTTTGTTTAGCGAAGAGTCCGGATTAGCCGAGTATCGAAACAGAACTCAACACGAGGTATTGTTCTTGCCCAGCTTTGATATATATGACAAGGAAATGTTCAATATTCCATACTTTATTCAGGAATAATCATCTCATTTATAATAATAGTTTTGCTGTGGTGAATCGCCCCTGGAAAAGCATTTTGGTATCTCATACTCCTGTACATGTAGTTTTGATCTAAATCAACTCCTTCAGCCCATACGCCTTGACAGCAGTTCCACTCCAGATCTTAATCTGATCCTCCTTACTCAAACTTGCCAGATAGCAGAATCTTTGCACGACTGCCCTCCACTTGATCCAAGCATCTTCCACCCCGACTGTGCAAACAGGCCAATCAGAACCAAACATGATCCGGAATGGTGTGAAGGTTGCCATGATAACTGCAAGATATGGCTGCAGTGCAACGACAATCTCATCCACTTGAGCGTTCTTGAGAGAGTCTGGCATTTCGGAGAAGAGACCGCTGAGTTTGAGATAGCTGTTGCTGCATTTGCTGAGTGTGAACATGGCTGTTCTCCAAGCTACAAACGCGGGGTCGGTTTGGTTGCAGACGGAGAGGTCGGGTTTGCAGAGATGGTCTGAGACAGGAATTAGTTCCACAAACTCTAGATGTCAAAACATGTAGTGTGCAAAAGAAAACCTCACTGATAATAAAAGTAACCTTCTCCTCCCCCTTCACGCCCTCATGAGCCTTCCCGATCATCTCCACCGCCTCATCTAACTGCCACCTCCCACCACTATGCTGATCAACCCCGAGGTCGAAAACCAATCCTTTCCTTCCCAACCACTTCAACCCCTCAATAAAATCATCCGTTAACATCGTCCCCCTCGGCTTATCCTGCACCAAATACCTAAACCCCTTCACCTTCTCCCAACTCTTACCCGCCCTCTTCTCCACCTCCCCCACATACCTCTCCAATGCCTCTACCCCCGATGGCAACGGTGCCCACGGAATAATAGCCAAACATAATTTACTGTGTTCAGCGGTATGTCCCTCTCCCTCCTTGGGCGTCCCAAGTGCAATCCTCTTTAGCCAATCTACCTCCATGAGGGGATATTCCCAGCCACTGCCATCTTTTACGCCGGTGACGAGGTCGTTTTTACGGTCTGTTTCGAGAAAGATGAAGCCTTCGAGGCTGGGGAGGGAGTCAGTGGCTGTGGTGTATTCGTCGAGCGAACGTTGGTTGTAGAGCGGGTGGGAGGGCTTGTTCCATGCGAGGGTGTCGAGTTCGGATTTTGGGTAGAGATGGATGTGCGAGTCGATTATGGGGTAGTTGGGGGATTCGGAGGTCATTGTTATGGCTATTAAATTTGAGTTGTTTGTAGTTATTGTGCTGTGTAGTTTGTGGTTGTGGTGTTTGGGAATGGCAGTACTGTACTGGAGTTTGGTCAAGGATCGACCACCCCTCACCCCAGACGACAGCAAGAAGGAGGGGTTGTCTGTACAGTACCACTCAGGCAAGCCGGGGACCAAACAGCACACTTTCTTCATGGAACATCCTGCCCCCTTCCTCTGGCAGCGTCAGCCTCATACGACACTTCCACTCATTAGTCCGACGTCAATTCAATAACCCCATTCCATATTAATATATACCAAACCAACAATGTTAAAATAACTTTTCCCAAAAATACACCCTGTACAGTTGACCGTTTGGACGGATCTCTCCGGCACAAACAAAACTGTAACTTAGTTGTGTACGCAGGCGAACTGCCTTCCTAATTTTACTATTACCACTGTACGTATTTGCGTACTCACCACTTGACAATATGGTCAATTAGGTCAACACAAATTCATCCGAGTTGTTTTGTGCACGAATTAAACAGAAGCGTCTTTTTTAAACGGATTATATTTCAATTTCTCACTTTCTTCTACACTCATTCCTTCGTTCCCTCCACCTTCGTTCGATAGGAAAACACAACAGAAACGGAATATCCCGAAGCAACCACAAACAACCGCGCACCTTCCACAAAAGAGTGGCTATGCATTTCACAATTGTGGTACACATTGGCAATAGTGGGGAGACACACTATACTAGAGCTTGTGGATATACCTAAGGTATCTAAATTCCCTTGCGTATCATTTATACAGTACCTTATGTATCATTCATCAATGCCTGATGCCTTATGCCATCAATCGATGCGACTTTGTACTGTACTATATTACTACACTGTACGGCCCTAGTTCGGTGGAGTTTCCGAGTAATCTTACAAGTCTCGCAACTCGTAATCTATGCGGTACCGCGGATCTGTTCAGCTGCTGGCCCATATCATCATACATAACATCTTTGTGGATATTGTATTTTGCATTGTGGATAAGTGTTAAGGCACTTGTAAGATTACATTGTGGAAACTTGTGCCTCATGTTGTGGATACTACCTGAAGGAGTCGTATCTGGAGGTTTTCCTCGGTCAGATAACCGAGTTTGATGCCTTGGCATTTTGGGAAGTTGGGAAGTTGCGAAGTTGGGTGGAGTTCAGACTGGTGGAGTATCGCGCTTGGTGTAGTTAAGTTAAGTGGGTGCGAAAGAGGGGAGAGAGGGGGGGAATTATGTGAGATTCGGAGAGTTCCGCATGTTTCGGCCGAGCGGGCAGGCGATAATGAGACTTTCATGGTCACTCCTATGGATGAAGAGGGGAGTTTGGGCTGTGATAAATCTGGATGAAGTTGGGATTTGGGAGTTGGGAGTTAAGGACTTGGGTAAAGGATTATTTGGATCACCAGATGTAGACCACGAATCTGACGACTCAAGCTTAGCTTCATTGAAGTGCACTGCAAGGGCTCAAGATGTAGTGAAAATGAATCATTTGATTCTCTGCTACAATTTATGACAATCTGAAAAGCCTTTAGCAGGCTCTGCTTCGGGTATTGTAGTCATCGTGAAAAAACGCCTGTGACTGATGCCCCTCAAAACCAAAACATGAAATCCTCCAAAACGCCTCATTTCCCATGCATTTTCCTCATATCGCAAAACCGTACAAAAAATCCTCAAAAGTGATAGTCAAAGCATGTTTTAAACAGCCTCTGGTGTATTGCCCTCGCTTACCTCTAAAATAGGTGTATGTCCGCCTCGCTTAGAAGTATCGAATTTGTCGTAGTCCAATGACAAGTCTGGGACAGCAGTGTTGAATGGGAAAGATCCAACAGATCTCTGCAATTTCTTCGTGAACTCGCGTCGGATACCATGGTTGACGGCATCCAGCACGTTATCGACAGTAATTCGTGGCTTGTAAGCTGGTTCGGTGCCCTCTTGGAAGACACCTGTTCGGACGAGAATCGAGTACCATTCATTCTTTGACTTCTCATTGAACAGGTTGGTACCTCTGATGTCACTCTCCGGCGTGTCGCCAACGAAGTAGACAGTCTCAGGAGGAGCGTTGATCTTGTGCTCATCTTTTCGCCATTGTTGCAGTAGACGAGTTGCGAATTCGAATGTTCCGATTTGTGGTTTGCCGAAGGCAATGGTATCGAGTTCCTTGCCCTTGGTCAGGTCCTTGAAAAGAGTTTCGGTCATCTTGCGAAGAGCTCCCATGCCCAAGCGTACGTTGTCGTGGGCAGCAGACCAAACAATATCGCTATGGGAGAAGTAGATTTGAGGTCCCTCGTCGAAGGTCTCGGAAAGTGTGCCGATGTAACCACCCTTTGACATGGCCAAGTCGAGGATGATTTGTACATCCGAGGCCCAATCACGGCTGTCGGCAAAGACGAAGATTGCCTCAATCTTGGTTTTGGAAAAGTCCCGTTTGACGGAATTTGCCAGTTCGGCAGGTGTGAGTGTCCTGAATGGGGTGGTGGATGCGTTGTCCTTGATGATATCACCGGGAGTGACCACATCTTGAAATCCATAGCCTTTGGCAACTTCACGGCACTTTTCGCCTTCTCCTCCAACGACTAGGACAGTCTTGTACTTTTCAACCATTTCTCGCATCGGGGTGTGTCCTATTAAAAATTTAGATCTGGATGATAACGGAGAATAAGCGAGGGAAAATAAAGCCGTGACAACATACCACAAATGAATTGAGCAGGTGAAACCTCAATGTCAAGTTGACGAGAAAGATCAATACAACGTTCCGACTCAGTTTTGCCGCCTCCATTGGTGAGGAAAATATAAGGGCTGACAAGTTAACTTAATTGTACACCATGAGAGAATTGAGGGCGCGACGTACATTCTGATACCATACTCATTTTCACCGTTGAGTACTTTCATGGCCTCAATCGCTTCTGGGATTGGGCGACCTCCTCTGATGAGAACTCCATCGATATCGAAAGCAAAAGCAAAGGTGTCTGCTGTTTGCATATCATCCGGGCTGACAGGAGAGCCTGGAGTCTCGGGAGAGCTTGCGGCACCGGAGGAGGAGCCATCCTCTTCGAGATTCATGGTGGACAGCTCTTTCCTGGCGGTTTCCATCTTCTCCGCAAAAGTACTATGGTACGATTGTGCTCGCTTGAGGATCATTCTTTGAGGCATGACAACAACAGGTCCTCCTGCCGCAACTTCTTCTTTGGTGGCGGTTGTTGATGAAAGACGACGAGCTCTGTGTTTGTCTCCCTTGGGAGGCGACAGAAATCCTTGGGCGTCCATGACTGCTGATCTGCGTGGTTGAAAACTTGAATGATTCGGGCAAATATGTGGATATTAACAAACAAGTGGGTAAATACTGGTTCCTGGGGAAATAATGGAACACTTCAGATGAGATGATGGATGTTGCAAGTGGAGAAGAAGTGGTTCGAGTTCGAAAGGCGGGAGAAACAATGGAACAATGAATGCAATGTTTTGACTTTGGAAGGGCGGTACAACAGATATTTATATTTATGGAGAAGTCAAGGCAGGCAGGAAGGCTTTTGAATAACTCATCTACCCTTGTGGTTTAGCTTCATGTCCCGTTTTACTTCGGTCGTCTTCGGTTTATGAAGCTGCAACGGGTCCTCTGTTTCCCTGGAGTGCCCAGGATGAAGGAAAGGGTAAGGATACACCGTAACGAGTAGCATTATTATTAACAAGAACAAAATGCGTGCTTTTGGCTGGTCAAAAATCGCAAATATGGGTCAAGTCATGGAAGTTGGAGGTTTCCAGGAGGCGATCCACCACTAGCGTATTTACATGACTCTCCCTCCTATCAAAAGCTATCACCGACAAGTTGGAGAAAGCAATGGCCAGGAATGCATCGTTCCGAAACTAAGCACCGACTGAAGTACAATAGCAATGCGTTGCAAGATCTCTATAAAGCAAAATACAGAATTAAAAAAATAAAATAAAAACCGTTGTCTGTGGAAAGCGCAACAAAACGAAGTGTTGAGAATTTTCGCTCTAATGCTTGACTTTTTTTCCCATGAAATTCAGGGTCCTTTTGCGCCAGATGTCAAGATGATAGGCGATGTGAGCATGGTCTTATCGGGATGACGACAAGTTGCAGAACGAGATGGAGATCAACTGTAAACTCGTTCAACGGGCGAGGGTGCTCGACATGGGATGTATTGGTTCCGCAGCACTGGGTTGTGGAGACTTCGCGAAGTATCCTCTTGGTAGTGCGACGGTCGTCACAGTACAGCAGAGGCGAAACAAATTAGATCCACGGAATTTGATCGTGACGATGAGACTTCTGGCGGAAGCCTCTAATCTCACGATCCTGCGAGGTGCGCATTATTCAACGCTTGCTGTGCTCATGCGAAATGTCTTCATTGTCAAAGCGAGAGTCTGCAGCGAGCCGTTTTAAGACACCACAGCTGCCTTAATTTGGTCAGATCTACTCGCAGCAGACGGATATACTTCTACATCTTGACACAGTAGTCTGACCTGACAGAAGGAGATGTGGAAGTCTCCAAAGCTTGGAAGCTTGGAACTTGCGGGAAATAGGGACAGAAGAAGTAGGCCGAGCTGGATGGTGGACTGTCTTCCTTTCTCTTGGGTGGTGAATACGGAAGTTGTCCTCCAAAAGCGTTCACCTCGTTCTTGTCGATTCCCCCAATCATGGGGGGATCGTGGCATCGTGGAGTTCCTGTGGGGGTTGGGGGAGGGTCGTGGGTGAGGTTCGCGTTGAGTGAGGACTCTGCCTCCACAAAAAGCCCGAGAAGTGAGGAAGTTGGGGATAGATCGACATCAGCTTCCTAAGAATTCTCTCGCTCTCATCTTCATCGGCTGTGCCAATATGAGTCTTCCGGACCTTGAATAGCTCGAATAGGTAGCACAAGATAAACACATGTCAAACATGAATGTTCTAAGTGGTATCCTGGTCCCAGGCCAACGGGATTCAGAGGATCCTTGATGTTTGAAGAGCTCGAGGCTAACTCAGCCTCATGTATGCGACAGTAGGGCGAGGTACCGAGGTACCGTTCAGTAAGACTTACCATACCCGGCCTTACTTCAAAAGTACTGACAGTAGTCTGTGGTGCACTAAGGAATGGTGAATCGGTGAATCAGTGATCAGATCAGAGCAAAGTGAACATGGGACGAACGGCAGATATCAGATACGAGGTTTGTGGAAGTGGCGATGGTAAAGCAGCGCCAAAGAAGCACCGAAAGCAATCAATGGTGCGAGTATGAGAAAGAAGAGAACAGATGTGCTTGAAGATACATCTCTATCATGGTGATGTCAGCAAGAACGGACCGTTCGAGTACGGTGCCCGGACAACACAGCGCAACTGCCCATGCGTCTCCGTACAAAGGGACATGAAAGAACAAACGCAACGTCGATCAAGCTCCATTCTGAGCAGCTTGGATTGGAACTTCATTATTTCCCCGACTCGACTCGTAGGAGATGCAGGTGCTTGCCATTGCTGCAGGCAGACTTCAGCATGATCTCTCGGGCTGCATCGACTTCATGTTGTGCGAATCCTCCATGAGCATTTTTACCGCCCAGCCCACCAAAGCCTTCTGCGGGGAATCACATCGCATCAACGACTCGACCTATCAACACCCATCGCCATCCCATTCCTGACCTGTGCAGCATTGCATCTCTCCACCGCCTGCCGCCTCTCACGATGTGCAAATTCGTTGAAGTTATCACCACAGTCTGTCTGACCGGGACAATCCATGGACATGCTGCACAACAGAGGACGGCGAAGGGGTCTCGCAAAGGTCGACCGGCTGGGAATCAGGTCAATACTGGACTCCGAACACGAAGCGACCTCTGGCTACAAATCAAGCTGATGGGATTGTGCTTGCTTCAATAGCACCATTGAACGTAACTAAGTAGATATGTCTCACTGGAGCATCAGTCAGTCAGTCGCAAGGTAGGTACGGAGGATATCTCCAGATGATCATGCGATCTGCGTATATCAACCTGAGTAGTTGCGCTGGAGGTCGTGCGACAGAGAAATCTCCACATCTCAAAGTCGGTTCAATACAAAAGAGCTTCATGATGGATGTTTCCCCTTCGGCGTCACTCGTTGCTAGAGCCGCTTGCGACATTTTATCCTCCTACCGCACCGCATATTGTTAGGGACTTCTCCCAAGCATCAAGCATCAAGCATCGCAGCGTCGGCCTCATCTTCCCCTTTCTTCCTCTTGCTTTGTCTTCATTGTCTTCATCTCGAATCTCAATGCATGCCTTCAGCATCTTCGTTGTTACCATTGGCTAGTCGCTAGGAACTTTAGCAAGTCGTGCATCTGCAAGTGCCGCATTGCATTTCATTATTCAATAAAGATACGATACTGTAAATAAGAGAAGGCTGGCAGCGAGGCACATGGAGGCGGCCTTTAGCGAGACTGCAACTTGGGGATCCAGCGTTCTGAATGGCCTCGTTCAACAAGGAATTAGTCGCCTGCTCCCAATGCGGCCTTAGCGTTGTTGATTTCTATTTACGCGCCCGGGACTTGCTGATGTCTGTCAACTCACTGGTCAGCTGCAACATCCAAGTGTACACCCACGGTCACCACATCCTCAAGGCGATGTGATGCGAGGGCAGCGAGCTTGCATCGTCCAATAATGGCTAGTAGCCACAATCATTCTCGAGCTGGCCGCTGGGAGAACGGCCACCTCCATAAAGGGGACCAACATCCCCCTCTTTTCGATTTCTTTTCTCTTTTTTTCTTCAGCAAGCATTCAATTTTCAGAGCTGTCCTCCTTGCCCATTTTTTGTGTTTGTTCGTTCCGACAGAGCTGTGCTCTTTAATTTTCCTCACTCTCATCACCATCATTCTAATCTTCGTTGCCGGTCAACACCCCATCAGCTCTTCTTGCCCACTCAAACTTTCACCTTTGCAAATAAATTAGCCCTCAAATTCATTCATAATGTCAGCCGTCCAATTGTCCTTTTCCCTTCGCACATCCTCCGGTGTTAAGACCGCCCACCTCCTCGGTTCCTGGGATAACTACGCTGGTCAACTTCCTCTTTCCAAGGATAAGACCTCCTCCAAGTCTGGTGCCTGGAAGGGAACCTTCAGATTCCAAGGTGCTACCCTCCAAGCCGGCCAACGATACTGGTACTACTACATCATCGATGGCTACCACGTTTCCCACGACCCTTCCCAAGCCTCCACCACTGAGCCAACCACCGGCCGTGTTTTGAACATCCTCGATGTTCCATCCGAGAAGTCCTCCAAGTCCTCTTCCAAGAGCTCTTCCAAGTCCCACTCCTCTAAGCACACCTCTTCCTCTTCCCGAAGAGAGTCCCGCCGTGAGTCTTCCGAGATCCCAAAGGGTCGCCCCCTTTCCGTCTCCAAGATCGTGTCCCCAAAGCCAGTCAACCCATCCGCCACCAAGTACATCTTGACTGCCGACTACAGCGCACCAACCGTTGAGGAGCTCACTTCCCGCTTCTCCTCAACCACCGTTGATGACTACGACTACGAGCTCTCCATGTCGCCACCATCCTCCGTTGGCTCTTCCGTCTCCAGCCGCTCCGACTCCTCCTCCCCATCCTCCGCCAGCTCTTTGTCTGATTTCTCCGACTCTGAGTGCTCTTGTGAGCGATATGGCATCACCCGAGGAGGTGACCGCGTCAAGCTCGACTGCGGTGGATCCCGCTGCGGATACTCCGATGAGGACTCCTGCTGCTCCTCCGATGAGGAACAGTTCTCCTCCTCCGTCCGCCGCCACGGCATTGTTGTCCGACGATAAATGCACCCTTCAACACTCTTTGCGATGTACGAACAAGAAAATTAATAATTGCCCTCGCTGTTCATTCCTTCACAGCTATTTACCTAATTGCGAACACCACTCGTTGCATTTCGCCATAAGCAGGTTCTTTTGGCATGCAACCACACACGAAGCTTCACCCGCAGTCCCAGTCCCCAGCTGGTTGAGACTGTGCGATCTCGTTGTCAATGTATGTCAATTTCCATGCACGCTGACCCAGTCGCTCGCGACAAGGGAAGACGCGTCGAGCATGTCCGGGGAGGGGATGGCGCTGCTATTGATAGAGCAGGCAGATGGGAGAAGGAGAAGACACGTGCACGGGGGCGCGACTGGTTATCTCATCATTGGAAAAAATGGTCCCGTATCTAGTATATGGGCATGCCATTACTCCCAACATGTCTATTGGCGCAGCATGATTAGCATCTGCGTCAAGGGGAGCATAGATGGGGAGAGGACGCTTGAATCTACTCTATGCACAGACTTGAACAATATCGTTTAGCGTTGTGACATTGTGAAATGTGTGCTGCTAATCGGACGAATTTCCTCTGTAAGTATCAGTAGGAATTGAAAAGAGAAGTGACTCAATAACTTGATTGAATTTGAAATTGGTCAAATCTTTGCTTTTGGTTGTTTGTCGAGTCGAGCTCGGTTGTGGTAGGATTCTCGCTTGTTTGATAGACTAACATCAACGCGTCAAATAACGGTCACAAGCCACAAGGGAGAGGCTTTCCCAGACCGCTCTTCATGTGCAAACTCGAACTACGGTACTTGTATCGCAATCGATTGTATATCTATCGGAGTATACGATCTATCCTCCGCTACCGCCATGACATCATGGTTCCTCGTTCTCGCTAGTGAAGATTGCTGTTATCGCCATGCTGAATGGAGATGGAGAACCGCCGTCGCCACCACAAACCGATGTTGGAAAAGTCAGAACAACGGGCGAACTGGAGGAGAACTTGAGAAGAGACAGGCACCAACGAAATGTAGAAAACATGCAACACAGTACTTGATTGTTTTAATGCATACCTACCTATCAAGCGGTCATATTGTTATTGGATTGTTTGCACTAACTTTTAACGTCCCCTCATCCGTCGTCGAGGTTTCACTTGCACAGGCTTTTCTTGGCACTCGTCAGCGCTTCTGGAGCATCTCAACCGAAATTCTAGATCGCTGATTGCACCACGCACGGGAGAAGCATTATTTGTTGCGAGACCTCCCAGACCTGCATTCAGGTACCACCGTTCTGCCCAGGTTGCCCAGTATCTCGCGTCGCCCCCAGAAGAACTTTCTCTTCTCTCCGTCTCTCGCATCCCAACCTTCAGACGAAAGCCTACAAGAGCAACCCCGACCAGCTTCCCCACCTCACGTCTAGAGTCAGCAACTTCTCTTCCGAACCAGACAGCTGTACTATCTTACCTCACGAATCGAACGAAGCAAAAAGTTACCTTGACCCTCTCCCTGCCCATCATAGACTGCCATCGTGACAAGATGGTCAAGATTGACCATGACCACGAGTATTTGACTCAAGAAGAGAGGAGGCTCGCAGAGAACTATCGTGGTCGCAACAAGTATTGGTTGAAGTGGGGTCCGTACGTCGCCGAGAGACAATGGGCAACCGGTAAGCTCCCAGCATGTTCTTCTCCAGCCTGATCGCAATTGATGAACCATCTGCTAATCACCATTTGCTACCACAGTGCGTGAGGATTATAGTGCCAGTAAGGAATTTCGCAACCTAGCGTGGCGAGTCGCGCAGAATTCATTTGGTTGAGAAGCTTGCTAACCCTAGCTGTTCTTTTCAAGATGGCGATGCCTGGTCTCGTAAGCATTCCAGTTCAACTCAACACATTTGACCCCGTTTAATCTATCTGCAGATTTCCCTCACGAACATGCGCGAGCCCGAACATTCAGATGGGGTGAGGATGGAATTGCTGGTGTCTCGGATACGCACGGTTTTCAGAACATTGCGTTCGCCTTTTGGAACGAGGAAGAGTGAGTGATTGACAGTCCATTGACAATTCATTGCTGAACCAGATAAAACAGTGACTTCTTGAAGGAGCGTCTTTTCGGTCTATCTAATCCGCAGGGTAATCATGGAGAGAGTATCAAGGAGGCTCATTTCCATCTGGACAATACTCCCACTGTAATTACCCCTCTATCATACCGATTGTACCCCACTAATTTCTGCCAGCATTCATACATGAAATTCCTTTACAAATACCCCCAAAAGAAATTCCCCTATGAGGATCTCATTGCAGAGAATGGAAAACGTGGAAAAGAGGATCGAGAATATCAGTTGATTGACACTGGAATTTTCGAGGAGGACCGATACTGGGATATCATCATAGAGACTGCGAAGGAGGCAGACGATCCAGATGAACTTCTGTTCCGTGTTACGGCATGGAACAGAGGTCCAGAGCCCGCCCCTCTACATATTGTTCCTCACGTCTGGTTCAGAAACACTTGGGTTTGGGGACATGAGTCTCCAGACAAAAAGCCCAGCATTCACAAAGTCAGTGGAACGACTGCGCAAAGCAAGCATTACAAATTGGGCGAGCGCTACTTCCAATTGTCGCCATCTCCAGGTGTTGGACCAAGTGGTGAAGATGTTCAACCAGAACTCATCTTCACGGAGAACGAGACCAATTTCGAGTGTCTGTATGATGGAAAGAACGATCAACCTTATGTCAAGGATGCTTTTCACCGATATATTGTGGATGGCGAGAAGAAGGCAATTAACCCCAAGGAGAACGGTACCAAATCTGCCGCCTGGTTTGCTTTTAATGAAGGCGGCGGAGTAGCTCCTGGAGAGTGTGCTGTTGTGCGTTTCCGAATTTCCAAGAAGTACGAGGAGTACATGGACGAAGAACTTTTCGATGACATTATTGAAAAACGAAGAGAGGAAGCAGACGAGTTCTATTACCGCATCAGCCCATTGCCAATGGCAGATGATCTTCGCAACATCCAGCGTCAAGCTTTTTCCGGTATGATGTGGACGAAGCAGTACTACCACTTCATCTGGGACCAATGGGCCAATGGAGATCCAAGCCAGCCACCTCCTCCTCCGGATCGTAAGGCAGTCCGAAACACCAATTGGAAACATATGTATCTGGATGATATTTTGTCAATGCCAGATTCTTGGGAATATCCATTCTTTGCCGCGTGGGATTCTGCTTTCCACTGTATTCCGCTTGCTATGATTGACCCAGATTTTGCCAAGAAGCAACTGGATTTGTTCACGCGAGAATGGTACATGCATCCTAACGGACAACTTCCTGCTTACGAATGGAATTTTGGAGATGTCAATCCTCCAGTTCACGCATGGGCAACCTTCCGAACATTCAAGATTGAGAGAAAGATGTACGGTCGACAAGATTTGGACTTCCTTGAGCGAGTCTTCCAAAAGTTGCTTCTTAACTTCACCTGGTGGGTTAATCGCAAGGATTTTGATGGCAAGAATGTTTTCGAGGGTGGTTTCCTTGGTCTTGATAACATTGGTTTGTTCAATCGTTCCGAGCCACTTCCTACTGGAGGTGTCTTGGAGCAAGCTGATTCCACGGGATGGATGGCATTCTACTGTTTATGCATGCTGAACATCTCACTCGAGTTGGCCAAGCATCGTCGTATTTACGAGGATATCGCTTCTAAGTTCTTCGAGCATTTCATGCTCATCAGTGATGCCATGACCTATAAGGCTGGTTCAAAGGAGGAAAAGTCTCTGTGGAACGAGGAAGATGGATTCTACTACGATGCCATCTCTTATGGTGGACCGTGGTCACAGCAACTTCCTGTTAGATCTTTGGTTGGATTAATTCCACTTTATGCGACCTTGACTCTTGAGCCTGATTTGATCAACAAATTGCCCAATTTCAAGAAGCGATTGGATTGGTTCATCGAGAATAAGCCTGATGTTGCGGAACGAAACATGGCTAGTATTCGAAAGAGAGGCAAAGATAACCGAATCTTGCTCTCTCTTGTCAGCAAAGACCGATTGGAAAAGATTCTGAAGAGAATGTTGGACGAGGATGAGTTCTTCAGTCCCCACGGAATTCGCTCATTGTCTAAGTTTCACAAGGAGCACCCATATGCTATGGACGTCAATGGGCAAGAATTCAAAGTCGGATATGTCCCAGGAGATTCTGACAGTGGTCTTTTTGGAGGAAACAGCAACTGGAGAGGACCAATCTGGATCTGTGTCAACTTCCTGCTCATCGAATCCCTCCAGCGATTCTACATGTTCTACGGACCAAAGTACCAAGTTGAGTGTCCTACTGGCTCCGGCGATTTCATGCACTTGGGCCACGTATCGGAAGAGATTCAGCACCGTCTTCAACATCTGATGGCTCGTGGAGATGATGGACGTCGTGCAATCAACGATGGTAATGACACGCTGGATTTCGATCCCAACTGGAGAGATCATCTTTGGTTCTACGAATTCTTCGATGGAGATACCGGACGAGGTTTGGGTGCAACACATCAAACTGGTTGGACTGGTTTGATCGCCAGAATGATTCACGATACTGGGTACGTGAATTCCTTCCTTTCTTAGAATCCTTGCCATTACAAATTAACTAACAATCACATAGTTTAAGTTGCCGTCTTCCACAAACCCCAAGAACGCCATCAACCGGAATGAACCACTATTTTGACGATATCTTCACTCGCCACGTCAAGACATCCAAGCCAAAAGCACCTGGACTTCGCCGCTCATCTACAGCACGATCGATGGGTGCTCGCAGTGATTTTGATGACGACGACGCCCGCTCTATTGGTAACTCTGTTGGTGTTGAGGATGCGGAAATGGAACGGGAGAGGAGGGAGGCAGATATGCATACCGCCAACTACGTCTCCGAGCAACTTCAGAGGGTCAGAAGCCATACGTCTGACTTTGAAAACGGCGATGAGTTCGAGGCACAGCTTGATGGTCAATAAGCAGGGGAAGACATGTATTGTTGATCCGAAGGGCGATCTCAATGGGGAAATCTCATCAATTTTCCTTGCATCCATCGTTTAGCTTCTGGAATTCAGGTGTTGGGATATTTACACAAATAATCCATCAAGCATAGAATAGGTATCAAGATACTTACTCGCTAGATAGAGAAAACAGAACCAAAAGGGGGAAAGGAAAATCAATGAAATCCAGAAATATTTGCGCGAACTTCATTCATACATCTCACTGTCAGAAGGAAAATGAAAATGTTCTAGTTGCTGTCAATGTACATGTTCATCTCCCCAATCCCAGCATTAAAACATGCTTTCCCTCCTCATCATCCCCGTCGTCCCATTCATTCTTTTTTTACAAGGTATCAGTGAGCAGCTTGTTCATCTTTGCAATTCTAGCTGAAACACTGAGGTCGATTGTGCGGTCACCAATCTCAACAATGAGGCCTCCAAGGATATCAGGGTTGACCTGAAGATTGTGTAAGTATGTGTCTTTCCGAGTCGTGGGGAAAGGGGGGAATGCATACCTTGTTTGTGACCTTGAGCTTCTTTCCAGAACCAACGTAGGATGACTTGGTGACAGCAGACTCGAGACGAGACAAGGTCTTGTTATCCAATTGCTATCAATCAATCATATCAGCATCTCATCCATCCTGTATTCATTCATCCAAGCATCTATCCCAACCATCAGACGGGAAAAAAAGGTAAACTCACAGTTGCGCTAATAACAGTCAACTCCAACTCTCCCTTCGCCGCGCTCATAAGCTCAGCAAACTTCTCACAAACGCCCTTCAAGAGACCCAGACGGTTGTAATCAGCCAATGTGTTGAGGAAGTTCTTGACGGTATCGCCCTTGTCCGTGGCACCGGATGCCTTTTGCAACTCAGCAACGATGGCGGATTTATCGGCCGAGGTGAGGGTGGGTGCGAGCATGATGGTTGCGAGCTTGGGGTCCTTGATGTAGACATCGTTAAGGGCGCTGATGGCTTTGGCCGTCGCATCGAGCGTGGAGTTCTTGACGGCTGCTGTGTACTATAATTCATAACCGGGCAAATTGTTAGTCTAAAAGAGCTCTTCCAATCTTGGATCCCTATCCCTCAATCCATCCATTGCCATCAATCCCATCCCCTCTCCACCTGATCTGCCCATGGATCTTGTCCGCAACTGATGAGTGATGTATCGGGTTCCAATCACGTACCAAAGCACTGGCATATGTGCCATCAAGTCCGTAGAGCGCCTTTGGAGGTTTGGAATCGGCTGCGGCCGGTGTCGCATACGATCGAATCTGCGAGCTGGCGACGGCGGGGAGTCGTCTGGGTGCTGCGACCTGAGTGGCGCGAAGAATGGCTCGGCTTGAGAACATGATGGCGGTGCTCAATTGGCTTTGGGGAGAGGTGGTGGGAGGTGAGAGCTTCGTGCAGTTCGTCGTCAAAAGCCGGGTGTTGAGGTTGCTCGGCAGGATTCAGAAAGCTTCGATTCAATCACGTGATGACATCACATGACTTCGATACTTGGCCCAAAGACCGATCAACACACTACACTTTCTTCTGTGTGAAGTGATAAATGGAATTCAAGAAATATAAAATGCATTCAAACATCAAGCTATTCATTCAACTGTAAATCGAAAGACATTGTCGATTATATGGAAAGGATATTAAACTCTATAAACGGACGTTCTTTCCACCACGACCCTGTTTGACCGGCCGTTCTCTGGAAATTGAGGGATTGCTGGTGCTTGATTGCCATCCAATTGTGCTTCGGCATCCCAAGTGTCACCAAAGACACTCAAATAGGAAGTATGTTGAAGATTACCAAGCGACGGGCTCGTCGCATGTCAATGGTTCAAGCTTATGGCACTAGAGGGGTAAGTCTTCCCCCGACTCGGAGAACCGGTGCAAACTTGAGACATTGGACCACTTCCAACATACCGTATCCGTCCTAATTGTAGTAGAGCAAACTGAGAAGGACCTAGCCATGAGATACCTACTTTGTAAAAGCAACGAGCCTCACAAACTCCAGAAACGACAACTTCGTTTGTGGAA
>JBAMDN010000474.1:0-12055 GCA_037074945.1 Tetracladium marchalianum
GACCATGGTATCTATGTATAAAACAGAGGGAGGCGTGCTGGCGTTGTACAGAGGGATCATACCAACCGTCGCCGGTGTTGCTCCATACGTAGGTTACTCTTTGAGGTCACATAAACCTGAATGACTTTTGGACTGATGGAAAACAGGTGGGCCTTAATTTCATGACGTACGAAATCGTTCGCAAGTACTTGACTCCCGAGGGCGACAAAAACCCAAGCGCAGTAAGGAAACTTGCTGCTGGAGCAATCTCTGGTGCCGTCGCTCAGACATGTACCTACCCATTGTAGGCAAAATCTAAGACTGAGATAGGGTTAAAGCTAATCATTGACAGCGACGTTCTTCGGCGACGCTTCCAGATTAATACCATGTCTGGCATGGGCTATCAATACAAGGGGATATTTGACGCTATTAGGGTGATCGTTGCACAAGAAGGTATCAAGGGACTCTACAAAGGAATCGTGCCCAATTTGTTGAAAGTAGCCCCTTCAATGGCGAGCAGTTGGCTTAGTTTTGAGATGACCCGCGATCTCTTACTTACTTTGAGGGACGAAGAGGGCGATCTCTGATTAATTAGTGGGCGCTGGCGTTCGGGTGTTCTTCGCCATGGGACATCCTACATCGCACATCATCCGAGCATTTGGTGTACGGGAAAGAGCTCTAGGCAGCATTTGGATTCGGGCGGAGCGGGCGTATCTTGATTGTAAACATAGTAGATACTTCTTCTGGCATTTTATCCCCGTCGTGGGTATGTTGGCGGATACACTGGCTTGGTCAATTAAAAACAGGGAAGAATGAGTATAAGACATGTTTGTTAGTAGTCACATCAATCAAGACATTTGCCAAGAACAGATAACCATAACTACCTAGATATACTTAGCATTGAGTTGGCAGTATAAAGGCACTGTATTCTAGAGAACGAGGGGACAGGAAGATAATGATTCGCCCAGCCAGTGAGCTAGTAGCATCACGTGATAGCTAAGGTCAACCTCTGCCAAGAGACTCTAGCGCGAATTGGAAAGGCCGTTTGGTTCGCAACCGCATTTCAAAGTTCCAGCTCCAGCTGCCCTGAACGTCACCCTCTCCACCACCCACGACTGATAGACTTGACCAGTGTCTACACCATCTCTCATCTTGAGAATAATAAAATCCCCAATAATTAAAGTCCCCAGAACTTACCCGCTCTCAGCCAAGATGTCCCGTGGCGGAACCACTCTTTACGTCACTGTAAGCCCTTCTCGAGCTCTTTTTCCTTCCTCCTCCCTCGGTTCTCTACAGGTCTATTCTGTCAGCTATCAAACTTGCACTTTTCCTAGAATAATTGTTGACCTTCCTCACAGGGCTTTCGGACCTGGGACACGCGCTCGCGATCTAGCCTACGAGTTCGAACGGTACGTCAGCCAAATGTCGATGTCACGATGATCGACCCTACGATAATCCACCTCTTCCCATCTTCCTCCTCCACCTCCTACGTCCCTCTCCATTGTCGAGACTCCGATGCCAATTCTGCATTAAACATCCCTTATCACGCTGATAACTCCTCACATTCGATCGAGCGGTCGCGAACATATAAAACGAATCAAGTTATCAGCTTCACTGTTGATGGAGCACCTGTGCAAATCCTCTCTACCCTTTCTTACCCAGGACTGATTAACCATTTTCTGACGCTTTCTTTCAGTTATGGCCGACTCGTCCGCTGTGACATTCCTGCGCCTCGAAGCGCTGCTTCACGTCTGTGAGTATTTCAATCTTTCCTCTGATATGCGCTCTAATATCGTTGACACCTAAAGTAGGTTTGCATTCGTTGAGTATGAGAGTCGTCGTGATGCAGACGATGCCTATCATGAGATGCACAACAAGCGCATCAATCGCGACGATCTTTTGAAGATTGAGGTAAGTTTTCGTTCATTAGGTTGAACAAACCCACTTACTAGTTCCAGTGGGCTCGTACTCCTCCATCAGCTTCATGGCGTTTCGACACTGGTCGTGACCGTGATGGGGCTCCATCTGGCAGCAGAAGCGATCGCCGCCATTCTCCACGAGGTCGTCGCTCTCCATCTCCACGACGTAGTCGTGGTGGCGATTATTCCCCACGAAAGGATGATCGCCGTGCCCGTGATTATGATCGTAGGGATCGCGATCGTTCTCGCAGTCCTGATGATCGGTAGGTGCCCTTCAGATGAAATTTGTGCGCGATCACTCTCTTTGTGCCAGACTGACACATATCCAGTGACCGAGACATCAAGGCCGACCGTGGTGACGATAGCCATGAAAACGGAACCAATGGTGAAGAGAGGAAAGGTGAATCTGACGATGCCATATCTTGCCACAGATTAAACTTGCTAATACCAACCACTAGTTGAAGACACACCCCCCGCTCATGATGAATTAGATACTGCTGAGTGAATGGGTTCATTGCGTTTTGGGAACAAATGGGGAGATCAACGGGTTACTTAATTGGTTGCTGACTGGTGCATTCCTGGCTATTCTGTGTTTCTAGATTTCCCACCCTCCTTGCCAAGGCTTTCGATTCGATCCCAGCGGTTTATCTTCGAGACAGCGACAGAGGCCTAAAGCTCATTTCCTCCGTATTTCGCGTTTGACGCCTTTGATAGTTTAGCAAACAAAAGTTGAGGCGTCCTGGGAGTTTCACCTGGGTATGGCGTTTTCCAGCTAATAGAAAACTTCCGCTTTCTTGTAACATGTGGTGATCATAAAGTGAGGTTTTCTCTTTTCTTGCGAGACGGAAATTATGCGATCCATGGCCACATAATGTAAGATTCTCAATTGCCGGCAACGACAAGGTGGAAGGGTTGCAATACTTGGTTTAGCAGGTTTGACGTTGCCTTGGGTATGTGTTGGATAACATTCATCTGTACATACCAAGCCATTTGCGGGTATGTTTAGCGTAGCGAAAACAGGTGGACCAGATAAGCCACGGTTTTAGGTTGGAATGAAAACCACTACAGCAATCCATCAAATCGTTTCGCACCAACTCATTATTTTTGATTTGCATGCATTTTATTCTTGTCTGCTGATGGCTATTGCTAACTGGTACAGAATGTCCAATGCATTGAGCAGCTCCTACTGGGCTGTTCTGAACATTAATGTCTTCTACGTCCCCTCAACCTTGTTTTCAAGATGAGGGTACAAATTATATAGCCAGGTCAGCTCAATAATTCGTGTTGACGAGGAGGTGTATCGTATCGCCCATGCTTTCCTAGTAAAAGTTCGGGACATTACTGGTGAGGCCCCAAGCAAAACACACCAAAAACGGCCCTTTTCACCCTTTTGAAGATATTATTATAAAAGAACTACCAGTTGTTTCTCACTTAAAGTAAGTCCTATAATTAATAGTTACTTAGGGCTCTTATATTTGTTACTTAAACATCTTTCAATAAAAATTCTATTGAGTAGTTCTAATTTAAAGTCGACAAAACTTCACTTTTCGATATTAGTATAAATTTTCGAGAGTTGTATAGGGAGTCGAGGTTTTTTCCTCTCGACTTTAAGGTAGAATATCTCTATGAAGGAATTTTTGTAAGATTCCAGACGCTAATATATTATATATTAGCTAACTATATACCTACTCCTTTATGTCTTGTAGATATAAGACTTTTTCCAAGCGAATAAGAAACTGTTTAAAACGGTGGAAAAATGGCGTTTTTGATGTGTTTTGCTTCAGGAGCCCACGAGTAAAGCCCGGAACTCTTACAAGTTACGGTTTCGCATTGCCATGTCACGCAAGGACACCTTTTGTTCATCTCGACGTTTCTTGAGTTAATCTTCTGAACAGGAGATCAAGAAACCCAAGACATATTGAAATATCGCGCCTGCTTCCCTGCATATCATGACTCCAAATACTGGGTACAATTATTTTTTAGAAATCAAACGCCTAAATCTTCGCTGCCCTGCTTCCATAAAATGCATCTTCGGAGTCATATCGAGATCGCATCATCAATGTAAATACCTCTCAGACCGGATCACATCACTGATAGTGACATTTTTAATTCCCTGACCGCTTACATTGGAAGATTTTGTCCTTTAGCTGCAATGACCTTTGTTCTCAATGCACTCCGAATGTCAACCTCACTCTTTTCCTTCCACTCGTCGTGCTTGGAGTTGCTCAGTGGCCAAAGAGGCTTATTGAGATGAGAGCTGTGATTCACGTGCGCACCGAACTTGGGAGCGGGAGTGCTCATCAAAGTGTCGATTTCCCTGCTGAGCTCGTCGCAGAAAGCATCCAGAGGAAGATCATTGACATCGCTGCCAAATGGATTCTCCAATTCATCACCGATTGTCGCAATGCCAAGACTACATAGGCTATGATTAGCATGGCTACTTTCCTAGAAGTGTGTCAAGTATCAACTCACATGATGTACGCTGCGGCGATAGTACCCGGGATGGTGATCCACTTCAGCAAGATCAACAGCTGGAATGGGAGTAGGTAGACGTAGAGCAAAACGACTTGTGAAATCAAGATATTGTAGCCAATGGGAAGCGGGGTGGTAAGTACTCGCTCAGCATTTCCAGCCGTGTCGGTCAAGCCAACAAGGGCATTCACTATACATAATTAGCTCAAGTTCGGGAGTGAATTGGAAAATCCGAGACTCACTATATTGACTTTGAAGCACAGTGGACTTCATCTGGCCCGTTGCCGAGATTTCCTCCAGGTAGGCACTCAAATAGGAGAGAACTTCAAGTGGAAGGTTACCGAGTGGTCGGTCTGATCTCTTGATCGATTTTCGAGGATTGGAGATACAGAATGGAAGGCCCAGACGTTCACCCAAGGTCTTAAAGGTTTTCTTCTTCTTGTCCAGCAAGTGTTCCTCTTTCCCGGCTGCTTTGGCGTACGTATCAAGATGACCAACCAAGTTCGCAATGTCCGGATAGTGGGCGTATGGCTCGAAACGAAGTCGGTGCTTCGTTGCAACGGCAAAAGCCAAGATCAGATTCATAGCAGTAACCTTCCCCAGCAAATCCTCCTTGGTATGGCCCTCACGCTCGCCCACGTGAATCCATGTATATCGAGCCAAATTTCTGGAGTGGATGAGGAGAGTGCACCAAGCTTTGCGACCTTCGGAATATCGTTCATAGGCAGTCGAGCTTCGGAAAGATAGCGACAGACCAACCACGAAACCCAACACGGTGAGCAGGAGAGTGTTTACTCCGACTATACGTTTACACGTCAGGAACTGGGAACTCATCATTTTGACAGTGGTACCACAACTTACGGTTGACGCCTGGGACGAGTCGATCGATACAAGTGATCAGCGTCGCCCAAGATCCAATGCAAAAGATCTACGATGTTACAGTGTCAGTCTTCCACCCCAAAAAGCCTTGGACAGAAGGAATTTATTCTTTCTGGCAAAGAAGCATGCAATATGAATGCATCGGAGACATACTGGAACAATCATTCTCGGCATCACACTGCCATGCATACGCAAGAAGTACGGCAGCTTGGAGTGGCCATCCATATCTCGGGGACCAGCCTAGGATGTCGCCGTTAGCAAGGTGCCCGCAAGCAAGGAATTTGGCCATTGCAATGCAAGAAAGCGGGACGTACGAAGTAGTCCTCGAGATCTATGCTGCTCTTCGCAGACATTGGGCGACTCAAGGAAATATCGGTGTCGAAATGGGACTTGGTGATGATGACGGGCTTCTTCTCGACCCCGACTTCCTGGGGATGAGCTGTATCTCCGTTCTGGGCACTTCCTGCTGCCGCAGCACCGCCAGTCGAGACCGGAGGACCTCCTGCGGGGGCAGGGCCATCGTCAGACATGGTAGTGTTAGTGTGGTGATGATGGGATTGCGTTCGTTCTTTGTGAAGCAGTAGACGCGTGAGGGGGGAGGGGGAGGGAAGGAGAGGAAACGAAGGAAGAGTGAGAGAGAGAGAGAGAGAGAGACGAAGGGAGGAGGCAGTCAGGCAGACCGACCAAAGACGAGGCAAGGGGAATGAACGAGCCGACCAAGGAGCACTCTATCACAAGCAGGAGACGAGCAAAAAATATATATTTAGGAGGGAGTGAGTGTCCACACGCGACACATACACGACCACACGGCGCCACTCCGCCGAGCACAGAAGTCAAATAATGGCAGTTGCAGCTGCCATCTACACAGATGCAGGAAGTACAAAAATGCAGTTTGGGGCAGATTACAGGACTCGAACCCCTGAATTGACTGACTTGGCGAATTGACAATTCGACAGCCGCTCCCGGCATATGGTTGGCTCCCGTGTGGAAACCCTTCCCCATTTGCCCACTGCCCCAGTAGCCCCCGGCCCCCAGAGCCCCGCTCCGTTGCTGGTCCAGCGCATTTCAGCTGCCCAGGCGACCCAGACCCGCCCATGATGCTTGTTCAAGCTTAGCGCAGACGGCCCCCAAATCACCCACCTAATAGGCTAAGATCATCTTCCAGCGCTGCCTCTTATGAGACGTCGCTACGACACGCTCGCGGTACACGCCCAGTGTGAGACTGCCACATCACCTCCTGGCTTCTGGCTTCTGGCTTCTGGCTTCTGGCTTCCTGAGTGTTGCACTTATGCCGTCAGCCAGGCGCGCCGCTTGTCTGTAAATGTAGTCCAAGATGTGCTGTCATTCGCCCCTAGTCTGATCATACCTTGCTGTCGCTCACCTGCGGCAATTAAAATCATTACAGTAACTCTCAGTAAGTATAAGCCTTCTGCCAATGCACGGACAAGACAACTTCGATCACTAACATAGTGGTGCACGGTCCAGTATCCATGCAGCGTCTCAAGGTAATGATGACCACCCTCCATGCAGTGTGGCGACATGTAATCTTACTCTCCCGTACCTATGTACCTCATGGCCCCGACGAGCCCGTCCTCACCAAAGCTGCTTCCACACACATGCGATCGATGGCTTGTCAACCAAGGGAGGCCCAAATCCAGATAGTAACCAGCATGTTCCGCGAGGCAAACAACCGCCTTGAATTCTATTCTACATCTGACGCCTTGCTAAGTCTGCAATCCGCTCTTCATTTGTCCTGCTGTCCAGGTCGTCGATGCCTCGACAAGAGTTGAGACAAAATAAAATGATTTACGTCTTCATCAGCCCAGTAACTGAGATGACTTGCGATTGTGCTAATGCCATTGTGAGCTATCATCCTCGCAAAAAAAAATAGGGGAACAATGATTACCTCATGGGATTGAAATCCAAAACACTCCTGCAGAAGGACTATTGTTAGCTCTCAATTTCATGCACAGATGGAATGTGAACATACTCTTGAATGCTGTAATCCACTCTGCCCTTTGAATTCAAGGACCGAACCTTGGCATCTTCACGCCGCATGTTCTTTTGAGCCTCACCCCACTACAAGAGAATGCTTAGTATACACAACAAGGGGAGTCTAGCACATAACCTACCTCGTCGGCACCACCCGACTCCTTCTGGCTCCTTCTTCTCTTCTCGAACCCTGCATAGAGAGTCTCGATATCGTCATCAATCAGAGTCGGTACATTTGTTCCTGCACCATCACGATCCGCCGCTGCGGTACTTTCAGCCAATTGTCGCTTCTTTTCGTTGCTCATCTCTCGGAGGAGAGAGGGCATTTCGGTTGATATAACGCCGCCGTCGGTAATGTGGGTACCCGTGCCTGCCTGCTGCGAGGGTGGCCGCCGAGAAGGAGCTTCCATGCGTGCCACATCTTCATTCGTAAGTCCCAGACTGCGATTGAGGATGCTGCTTGCGATGCCGGAACTCAGACTCGACCATAAACCACTAACGCTCTGGCCAACTTTGGCACCAATGCCTGACACGCTTCCAGAAAGGGTTCGTTTGGTGTACGGCAGCATCTGTGGTTTCAGGGATGACATTGCGGGAGATATCAATGGCTCTAAACGATATGAGATTGGATCCGACGGGTAAAAGACGTTGAAGAGCTGCTTCATCTTGGGCGAAGATATTGTGTGTGGCATTTCATCGCCTTGGGGGAACCCTTTTGCGCCGCTTGCTAAGAAAGGATCGTCCATATGGTCAGGATTAAGAGGTGACTCGGCAGGGCGAGCATCTTCCCGAGAATGTCTACCCAACAAAATGTTCCCTTTGAGCATTTGAAACAAGCCAATTGGGGATCCCAGACAGTAAAAATCTTCTACGTCAAAGTGGAACTCTAGATCATTGTCGAGAGTACGATGTTCGTCGTGACGCTTTCGAGAAACGGATCCATACAGTTGCATGCTCTCTTTCTGCCGACATAGAATGTCGAAGAATATTGCTGAGCCAAGAGAGTGCCCAATGAGACTTACTTTGCCGTTGAAGGAAGGATTGCGTTTTCGGAAAAGGTTGTAGATTCGGTTGGATTCGGCCAAGACGATCCGACTAATGTGTTCTCTGTAGCCGCTTTGATATAGCAGAATATCCAATGCAAGATCGGATATCAAGGAGCGCACAAAAGGCACCCCGTCAGGGGTAATATCCTGAAGACTTGGATACTCTTCTTCATCCCCAAAAGCATCGCCAAGGTCTTGCTCCTTTCGACTTTGTCGAACTCCTTTTTTAGGGAAGTCCAAGAGATGACGCCAGCAGATGGGCAATACCTGAACACGACAATTTTTAGGCAAAGCATCAATCTCTGAGTTAAAAGCCTGTAGATCTGCCGAGTTTTCGTACACATTCTTCAATGTTTGCCTGAGGACGTTGACATCATGAATGAAGTTAACGGATTCGGTCCTAAGATGTTCTATCAGCCCGAAGACCTAACTAGAGGAGAGGAGATCTTCAAGTACCTCATTCCTAGGCGCTGTCCAATTCCATGCGTAACAAGAATTAGGTGTTCAATTTCACGTGCCTGATTCTCGTTGTCACGATCATGGTAGTCGTTCCGGATCTCCCTCTCATCTGCTTCTCGCTCAGATTCGTCGCCAAGCAATGGTTCGCTTGCTTTGGCTGGCTCCTTTACTTCGACTGGAGTATGAGAAATACTTGGTGGAGCTGATTTTCGATTGAGGAGTTTCTGTTGTTTTTCGTCTAAGTGTAGAGTGGTTGGTGCATCCAACGAACCCACAGCAGCAGTCAAAGGAGTCGCCGGAGCTTTCGGTTCTGGGTCTTTAGTCTTTGGATCCGTAAAGCCCCTGACCAATTTGATCCCACTGAGGTAACCTCCACCTGCAAACTTTTGGTACATAGTGCTACTTAGCTTCGAGATATAGCTGTCAGCAGACAACCACGCCACCGTGGAGTCTTGGAACGTCGCTACATTATTCATATAAGCTCCAAAAAGGCGATAGGTTTGTGGGACAAATGCTGTACTGTCTTTGGCGGCACCAGGGTCGGGCGCTTGGCTTGTGGCCGCGTCCTTTAAGTTTTCGTAAGATGCCTTCGGGGTAACCTCTCGTGAGCCTGATGTTTTACCAAATGCACCTGAAAGTGCGAGAGACTGCGGAGCTTCTCCAGGCTTCAGTGAACTCGGTCTAGATGCTTTGAGTGGGTTTGGATACCGGAAGGGCTTTACTTTGAGATACCCCTCCTCAAGTTGTTGTGCCAGATTCTATTGTAGAATTAGATGACCCTCCGAATTTGAAGAAATGAAAGAAGGAGTTTGCAGGCATGTCAGAACAATGGTGGCTTGCAATACTTCACAAGGTAGAAAGTCTGAAGAACTGAGAGACTCACCTCCTCACAGGCTCTTAAAGTGGAGCCTTCGGAATAGAACCAACTGTAACACTGTCAGAATGTGAGAACCGAAGGTTGTGAGCTGCAATCATCCTGCGCTTGCCCCAAGGAAAGGGAAAAAATACGTCACAGAGGATCAGATCAAAAATAGGAAAATTTGAATGATCTTGATGAAACGAAATACGAAGTCCTTCTTACCTGCCTCTCCGCACTTCATACGTGGGACCTAACCAGTACACGGGACTCAACTCTCTCTTGTCGATATCAACTTCGAACAGAAAGTCTTCATGGACAGGGACCTTGACTTTTGATGCATCCAAGTCGCCCTCCGAAACACTTGTCCGTCCATAATCTGGTTGAGTTGCCTCTTTGTGGGGGTCGTCAAATTCATCAGCCAGAGCCTGGTATTTGGTTTCAATAGCTCTCGAATCATGTGCAGAGAAGGCGACAAATTTCTTCGGGGCTGGCCCTGCTTTGTCCTCCTCTTGTGCGGTATTTAGCAGATTTGGTTTACGTTTAGGAATCTGTTGCGTAAAGTCAGTCTGCGGAACGAAAGTGTGGAAATCTAACCTACTTACATCGACAGCATGAAACCATCTTGTATTTAATGGTGGGCAATCACTTGGGTAGCGTTTCGTACTGAACCCATGGCCATGCTTACGATCCCCCCCATGTTGATTCTTTAGGCCTGATCCTTCGCCAGGAGCGATGACCGGTTTGGGGGTTGACGAACGAGAGGGGCCACCTCCCCAAGAGGACATTGTTTCTACCGCAGCAGACAAGTAGGACTTCTCAACCTTCTCTTCCTTTGGCTTTAGCTCTCCGGCAGGTGTAGATGTAGAGGCAACAGCTGGCTTTGAAGAATCCATGATGGTAGATTGGCGGTCAAATCGACCGCCTGGGGATTTTCTGGTCCAGGGTTGTTTTGAGGGGAGAGAGTCGGAAATGTAGCTTTGTAGATGGCGAGTGACTGCTGGGATGAATCTCGATTTCGTTGCCAATGCGACGACTTTATGCCTCACGCGGTGAGTGAGGCATCTCGTGGATCGATAGCAAGAGATGGAGTGTGATGGATGGTTTGAAAAAGGGATCACGAGTCCCTTAATTTGTCCTTCTGTGCGTTTGCATTTGGTGATGTTTACAGTACTGTCCAGCTCCCATCAGAATCGACGTTCGTGACGTCGGCACATGTGAATTGCCGTGTCTCCACTTTCTGGGAATGGCCCCGATCCAATCCCATCCAATCACATGCTCGCTCACTCGGATACCTACCGGCCGGCAAGTTCCGTTCCTATAGTATGGTTCTTAATGATCCAGAGGCTAGGCTCGCAAGGCTAGGCCAAGTCTACGGAGTATCTAGAATTCTGAGCAGAGGAAGAGATGAGACATACTCTGTTGAGGCGGAACCAGAAAGTTACGAATTACTTGCTACCTGTTGCTAGTTTCATTGGCCTACAGTCATGAGGCTCCTCCAACTTAACAAGACTCTGGATTGTGGACAGTTTTTACAATGGACAGTCACATCTCGCATGGATAACCTTAGAGCAAGAGAATGCGCAAGCCATCCGAGCCACATAGTACTTCCTAGATCGACAGCTACCTAGATACCCAAAACACCGGCTTGCAGCAGCGAGGTCCATGTGTCACCCATGCTACTTGCAAGTTCCATCGCATTATGATGATCATCGTCCCGGAAACCTCTCACATCAGGGCCATTTGCTGTCTCGCGTCCCACCTCCATACTTGCAGCCGCCTGCTGGAACTCTCGTGGGAAGACTTGAGTCGATACACCTGAGGCGAGCCACAACATCAACCAAACAACTTCCAATTGATTTTTCTGGATCGCAAGGTGGAGCCCACATTTGCCATTGTCGAGCGGGTCCTGGAATCTTAGAAGTTCTGCTGGGGATAAGTCTCCTTCATCGGAGTCTTCTTCGATTGCCTTTAAGAGCTCGATAATGCCACCAATATCGCCCTCCGCACAGAGAGTCATGAATGCTCGTGCTGGTCTTGCAGCTGGATTGGCATCTAGGTAGGCTTCCTCGACAATCAAGAGGTGCTGTCTATGGGTCCCAGAGACTCGTTTTAACCTTAGCAATACGTAACTGAACGAAGTAACACAGCAAAGAAAAAAATGTATTGCTAAGGTTAAAACGAGTCTCTTGGGACCCATAGACAGCACCTATTCCGAGGTTCTGATAGACACAGCGGCTTGCTTTGTTTCTGTTCATCTTGCTGTGAGTTGTCCGCGAGAATTTCTCTTGTTGTACCAAAATATCCCGTATTGCTAGTCGAACCCATCAAATGCGCTGCGATCCATGCCAGCAACAACGTCCAGTATTCAGATTCCTTTGGTTTGCTCAAGGTCAAATCTCCACAAAAACTTATCTGCGATGCTCCGGCAATTTCCATCTTCATACGGCAAC